>CAUYSK010046020.1:0-63341 GCA_963575035.1 Avahi laniger
TCAACATCATTAATTATCAAGGAAATGTGAATCAAAACCACTGTGAGGCCGGGCACGGTGACTCACGCCTGTAATCTTAGCTCTCTGGGAGGCCGAGGCGGGCGGATTGCTTGAGCTCAGGAGTTCGAAACCAGCCTGAGCAAGAGCGAGACCTCATCTCTACTAAAAATAGAAAGAAATTAATTGGGCACCTAAAAAATATATAGAAAATATTAGCCGGGCATGGTGGCACATGCCTATAGTCTCAGCTACTCGGGAGGCTGAGGCAGGAGGATCGCTTGAGCCCAGGATTTTGAGGTTGCTGTGAGCTAGGATGACGCCACGGCACTCTAGTCCGGGCAACATGGTGAGATTCTGTCTAAAAAAAAAAAAAAAAAGAAAAACCACTGTGAGATACCACCTCACACCCATTAGTATAGCTATTTTCAAAAAAACAAAAGATAACAAATGCTGGCAAGGGGGTGGAGAAAAGGGATGTCTTTTTGAACACTCTTAGTGAGAATGTAGATTGATACAGCCCTTATGGAGAAAAGTATAAACATTTCCAGAGAAATTAGAAATAGAATTACCATATGACCCAGCAACCCCTCTTCTGGGCATATACACCCAAAGAAAATGAAATTTCCACCTCATAATGATAAAGATATGATATCTGTCCTCTCATGTTCATCACAGCATTATTCATAATAGCCATGATATGGAAATAATATTTATGGAATAAATGGTTAGCAGAGGTGAGGTGGGCATGTGAGCAGGAGATGGGTTCATGTAGGTCAGAGGATACAAAGCAGTGAACATGTAGGATAAACAAGTCTAGAGAGCCAATGTACACATGAAGAATATACATAATAAAACTAGGAAGGCAGGGCAAGATGGCAGATGAGAAAAACTACCAGCCAGAGTGTCTCTGCAAGAAAGACAGATTTTAGAAGAAAGTGAAAAAAAATAAACAGGCAGACAAACATAGATCAGATGAGGGTCAGAAGGAAGGGTGCCTGAAATTATAGGAGACTCCATGGGAAGAAGTTGCAGAGGAGAACTGGAAGGAGACAGGCCCCCGAGAGGCTTGGAGAACAACGACAAGGGTAGGTGGAGTCTGTAAATTTCCCCTCCCTCCATCTCGGACTGCGGGTGGGCTCCTGAGCTGTTGGAGAGACCTGCCGACACCAGCCAGAGACGGCTGCCGCCAGTGAGCAGTGATCCTCTTGCGGACCCAGGGCACCAGGACCCCATTCTCTGAAGTGAAATGTCACAAGAATGGAAAAACAAGCACCACATGTACTCCCCATCAAATTGGTATTAAATGATCAACACCTAAGTGCACATATAGTAATAACATTCATCGGATGTCAGGTAGGTGGAAGGAAGGAAGAGGTGACGGATATAAACACACCTAATGGGTGCGATACGCACCATCTGGGGGATGGATGTGCTTGAAGCTCTGACTCGGGTGGGACAAAGGCAATATATGTAACCTAAACATTTGTACCTCCATAATATGTTGAAATAAAAATAAAAATTAAAAAAAAAATCTGTACTGTATTTGGGGTCCATGCTAAATGAGATTTTAGCTGCTCTTGCCACAAAACAAAAACGAAAATGGGCAATTTCGTGAAATAACGGATATGTTAATTTGCTTCACTGTAGTCACCTTTTTGCTATCTATATGTATCCCATAACATCATGTTGTATACCTTAAATATATACAATAAAATTTACCACCATGGACAAAAACTCCCGAGCAGATTCGGACACCAGATTATTTGGATTCAAATGCCAGTTTGCCACTTATAAATTGTGAAATCTTGGACAAATTACTTTTTCTCTCTGTCCTTCAATTACCTCATCTGTAAAATACGTAATAATAGTTCCTACCTCATAAAGTTGATATGAGAATTAAATAATTTAATGTATGTATGTAAAGTGCTGAGAAGAGTGTGGATTCACATAACACAGTAAATGCTACCTATTTACTAATATTAGCTGTTATTATTTAACATTATATAATTATTTTATTTCTCTCTCTCTCGACTAGAATGAAAGTTTCATGAGGCTAAGGATTTTTCAACACTCAGTACACACATACACATCTGTATCTATCTCCATATATACACATTCATATGTGCACACACACATACACCGAAAGAGACAGAGAGAGTTACTGCTATATTCCTAGCAATTACAGCAATACTATGTATAGAGAAGGAACTGAAGAAACATGTGTTGAATGGAGTTCAGCTCTATTTTGGAGCAGTTATCTGGCTACCTGGGAAGATCCTCAACATCCAGTCCTGTCAGTCTTTCTCGGTATCTGTAAAAGTCCATGGCAATGACTCCTCCACACTCCTCTGGGTGATATCAAGCCTGGCTGCCTGTGACCTCAGGCTGCAGGCTGTTGTTTCACCTTCCAATATGTAGATTTTCATTTAACCCATCTGCTTTTGCTGCAATCGCTAGCATCCCCAGTTCAAAGACACTTTAGTTAAACCTCTCCAGACATCAAAATCCCAGCCATCAGGGAGAGGGAGGTGGAGTTACCTGGCCGCAGAGGATTGCAAAGAAGTTCTAGGTGCCTAAAGGCTTTTGGTACAGATTCTCAACCAGCACTCTTATTTCCTGCCTCCTGCACATCTCTAGTCAAATGGAAAAGTCCTCACTGCCTCCAGTGCTCAGAGCCACCCAGAGTGCTATGGAAGCCATAGACGTGCTCTGGACTTCCTGCCCACACCTTCCTTGCAAAGCCCTGGAGTTCAGCTCTTCCCTGCCTCTAAGTTAGTCATCCTTTCTCAACCTGCATTCTAGCATTCAAAATTTTATTGTCTTCTCCCTATTGTTCACTCCTCTCACATTTTCTTTGTTCTTGTGAATTTATACCTACACAAAATTTTGATAGTCTTTTCAGTGAGATTTTGGGCGTAATATGTGAGTTTAAATTACCGTGGTGAATAAGCTCCTGGTCCTTCCATTACGATAAGCGCTTCACTCTGCCTGCTGATGGGGAGGAGAGGTAAGATAAGAAAACAATTTAATTTTATGAAAAATGAGCATAAGTTAGCATATCAGGAATTTCTAAATAGAAGAAAACCCATGTGAAAAATGTGAGCATTTCATAATTTGTTTAAGAAATATCCAATGCATTTTGGAATGCTAGGATCATTTGTTCAGCTGAGATCAGGTCATTTTCTATGAGCAAAGTTCTCAATAAAGAGTTTATATCAGAATCACCTGGGGAGATTTTCAAATAATATAATCTTGCATTCCACACCAAACTCCTTGCATTAGAATACCCAGTGTCATGTTAAAATATAAATTTTCAAAAGCACCTCAAGCACATCTAATGCATAAAATTAACAAGAACTGTTGGACTAGAACAATTGAGCTAAATAGAGGAAAATTTAGCAATATAAGTTGAAAATCATGTTTATGTGTAGTACCTTGAATGACAAGATGAGACATTTATATTTCATTTATTCATTAAATAAACATTTAAAACAATCTTATTATATTCTCAGTCATCAGTGAACTCATTCTCTAATGGGAGAGTATTACCATTACATCTTAGTGTAAAGTGATCAGGACTGTACCATCTGTAACAAAATGAAGTGACACACTTATTTCCTCATAGGTCTATGATGTATTCTTCCAGCCTGATATCCACAATAATAGTAAAACAGCAACAACAAACTCATCTGCAGATAGTAGTGAAGACTGGAGTAGAACCAAGATCTCAAGGAAGCCATGATCCCTGTAAGGAATCTTCCCTGAAACCCAAGCAAGGCATGCAATATAGAAGACAGAATGATACCTTAGCTTTTGGGGATAATGCCATTAATGCACCAGTCCAACAATGATTGCATAAGCATTATCTTTAAGTCTAAAATTACCTTTTTGGATTGAGAAAAGATAATAAACGAAAATGAAAAAGTCAACCAAAACAAGAAAGGTGGAGGGCAATTGGTGGTGGTGGTGATGTTGAGGGAATCCTCCTTTTACCTATTTTTTCCCTGTAGATAGAATCTATTAGTATAATAATTTTGCCTGTTCTTCGACTTTTTCCTCAAAGAGACAAGTTGATTAGCTGACTGGTAATTTTACGAGCAACATCTGTGTATTTATAATTCATTGCCTTTCCTAGTCTTTTTTTTTTGCATTGTGCTTATTTGCACAGAATGTGTATTTTCTTCTGTTCTTTACTTTGAAATAAAAGGAAGCTGTCCCATGGGGGGCAGGAACTTCTGAATTTGTTCAATACTACCTAAATGGTTGGATGAGCTTGCTTAACTATGGAGCACACTATTGGAATACTTACTCCTATACACCTAAACCATATTCTGCAGTAGCCAAGTTAATAATAAAATTCATATTTTGCTCATATTTCGTTTGCCTGATTCCTTTATGAAGAATATCATTTATTAGTCTTCTGAAATTCCAAACTTTTTAAGTGCTTAGATTTTACTAGCAAAGTCCTCAAAAATTGGAGAATAAATTTTCAAGTTGATGCTTCTTTTTACAATGGCTGTTTGATAAGCCAAATGATAGAAGCAGTAGTGCTGGCATTTACGGAGTGCTTACTGCAAAAAAATGTGAGAAAGGTGACTTTCTTTGATCTTCACAAGTCCAAGAGATGAATATAATTACTGTCCCAATTTTAGTGATGTAAAACTGAGTCTTAAATAGGTAAAGCAACATTCTCAATGCTACAAATCAATAAGCAATGAGATTAGAGATGAACTAAGGCAGGGTAGGCCACTTCCCAATCTTTGTCCCTCATCACAACTTACTCTTTGACATGTTCTTCTTAGTCATGTTGAGATGATTATTTCACATTTTGTCATATCCTTGGTTTTAATATTTCCTCCTAGATAATGATTAAATGCATTTATGTTCTTGGTTATATTTTACATAATTTTAACCTGTCAATAATTTCAACACCACTTTTCATTTGGGAATTATGACAATGCTAATCATATTTTATTTTGTAAGGCAGCTCAGAGAAAGAAAACTTGAGTTCAAATTTCATCTTTATCACTTATTAGCAAGAATACATATTTTTTGGGCATGGGGGACAGATAGAGCTTACGATGCTGTCTCACTCATTCAGAACTTCTCCTAGGGACCATCTCTATTCATGAACCTGCTTCCCACCCTTCATGTGTTTGATCCAGGAAATAGACGTCCATGACCTCAATTAGCAACTTTCAAACCAGAAATATAAAAAATGGAAAAAACTTAATAGAGTCCTGAAAGTAAATATAATTTAATCAAGTAACATGCCTGATAATTTGTTCTAAGAGAAAATATATAGCAGATCCTAATACTCCAAAAAATATTATTGCTGTAGCCTATCTCGATGGTTGAATTAGTCTGTTTGGATTCCCAAGAGAGCAATCTCGGAGAGTAAAATTTTCTAGACATTTGTGGTTTTGGAGCATGAAGTATTTTATAAGTTATTTGTAGCCTTTGTGAAAAGTAGGTCTGCGCTTCCCCAAATGAGTTATAGAGTGACCCAGTCTGGTCCATCAACGAACTCAGAGGAACATGTAGAAGAACATGCAGAGCCAAATGTTCTTGCAGACTTTCAGTACGGCAGTGTGACTGTAGGGACTCAGAACCACGGGCCTTTCCAGTTTTGACCATATTTAGACAATGGCTAAATTACTTAGCCAAAATCCACAACCAGACTTATTTAAGAATAATTATGCTGCCGCTTCGTGTTGAGCCAGCTAAGAACAATTCAAGCACATGATTTATTCCTTACAGTTATCTTAACTGGTGATCTAATGAGGTTGTTTATATTAACTGAATAATTGTGATATTTTCATTGACTCATTCTATGATTAAATGACAATGATTAAATGTATTTATATTCTTGATCATATTTTACATAATTTTAATCTACAAATAATTTCAGATTTGAAATTATGGTTGGATCACAGTCTTCAACTAGCTCCTGAAAATGTTTTTGTTGAGTAAAACCCTACTTGCCTAATAAAAATAAAGAGAAGAAAATCGGTGTGCCTTCCCCACTTTTGGTCAACAATAGCACCCAACAATTACTAACACTTAAATGGTACTTATTATAATAGGCCAGGCTTCTTAAGTAGAGAAGGTTTTTAAAATTCCTTTGGAAGTAAAGGATCTGAATATCGATTTGCTAATAATTGTCAGTGTCTATATACTCCTTGAAAAGGCTTTCCATTTTCCCAATTTGGGGAAAAACAGAACAAAACAATAACAACAAAACCCTGATTTTTCAGGATTCCTCTACTTCTTTTTTTAGCTTCATGCCTATATGTGTCATTTGCCACCTCCCTTATCTAGGTTACAAACACTTTCATGTCCTTATAAGTTTTCTTTCTCTCTCTCTCTTTTGCTTTTTCTCTTTGCCAGAGCACACTTTTTTCTTTTCTTCTCACGGATACATTTTTCTCGTTTTTAACATTCCATTCATAAGCATCACTTCCTTAGGGAAATCTTCAGGTTCTCCTAATGACATGGCATTTCCTTAGCAAATACTTGTTCAATGGATATATGAATTGTTTTTTTGATTCTGACTGTGATTAAAATGTCTCAAATGTTTACTTCTTCAGTACATCTACCTTTGCTTTTAATTAGATTTTTTTTCAGTATCTTCCTATGCATCCTACTGTCTATCATTGTTAAATTAATATCTGATATGTAACATTTCTAATATTTTAGTGTCACCATCTTTGAACTGCTAATGATATTCATCTCTATAATATTTCAACCCCTCATTACTATTAATATTTTCTATATTCTCTTCTCAACACAGACTTCCAACTATCTCATTTAGTAATTTAATGTATATGGCCAGGCTCAGTGGCTCATGCTTATAATCCTAGCACTTTGGGAGGCCAAATTGGGAGGATCGCTTGAGTCCAGGAGTTCAAAACCAGCTTGGGCAAAATAGCAAGACTCTTATATGTCTACAAAAACATTTCTAAAATATTAGCTGGGCCTGGTAGAACATGTCTATAGATCCAGCTACTTGGGAGGCTGAGGCGGGAGGATTGCTTGAGCCCAGGAGTTTGAGATTGCAGAAAGCTATGATTGTACCATTCCACTGTAGCCCAGTTAATAGAGCAAGCCCTTGTCTCAAAAAAGTAATAATAATAACTTAATGTATACATGATTCCACTCCTACTAAAAAATAATAATGCAAAAATTTACTATTCATTGGTCATTTCCTATATTTCAGAAATGCTACTCAGTGATTTATACACACGATCTCATTAGGTAACAACTCTGTGAAATATAATATAGATTCCCTGGGAAAACTGAGTGTTATCTATTGTGCTTACTATTGTATATCCAAAGAATATTGCAGTGCCTGACTCATAATCTTTACTCTATTAAATATTTATTAAATACATGATATTCAGTGTTATTAGTTCCATTTATAGATAAAGAAATAGAGGCAAAATGTGTTATATAACTTGCGTAAAGCCAGTTACTAAGTGGCAAATCTGTAATTCAAAGCAAAATACTTCTGACCCCATATTCCATTTTTGAATACTATGACACATTAATTTTCACTTATCTTACTTTTTTCTGTCTTGTGAGTCAATAAATTCAATTTTACCTAGATATCCTTCTGTATCCAACCATGATTTTATTACATTAATTATTCTCCTGGTGAAATCCTCAATTTTTTCCATATCTAATGAATGTTTACAGAATACATGAAGAAATGAGTGAACAGAGAACTAGATGTAAGAATGCACAAAAATCTAATTCTACCTTAATGCAAATATGTTATAAACAGTAGAAATATGTCTCAAAAGGGAGTTGTCCTTTATCTAACTTTGTACTATGCTACAGGGAAAAAGACAAAATTTTCATATATGAAATATACTGGTAGCCTTATACCTTAATTAATTTTGTGTTAATAGTTAATCAATTATTATGTTAAATGCCTTAAACACATCCAGGAGTAGACCAGCATACAAAGCATGATGGTGAAACATGATGCCAGAAGAGAGAGTATGAAAATACACATCATTGCATGAACTAACTAGTTCATAAAGAGATTCTGTAAATAATACTGTAAATATAATAAAATTAGGAATTCTCATTGTACAGCAGAAAAGTTCCCTGAGAAAGTTCAGGGGTTTTTGATAGCAGTGCTTTTGATGCAGATAATGCACTGTTCACTGGTTACTGCAGTAAATTTTAAAATGTCCACCATACTCACATATTTAGCTTTGCATGACAACATACAGACTGTACTTCTGAAGACAATACCTCAAATATTTGAATGCATAATAATATCAAGGACAAGAAGACACACCCATATCATTAAACTATGCCCGTGATGGTCAGTTTTATGTTTTAATTCCCAGGTATTCAATCAAACACTAACCTAGAGATTTTGTAGATATAAGTAAAGTCCATCATCAGTTGACTTTAAATAAGAGAGAATTTCCCAGGTAATCTGAGTGGGCCTGATTCAATCAGTTGACCAACTGTGAGAACAAACTGAGGCTTTCCTTAGAAGAAATTCCACCTGTAAATGGCAGTATCTGCTCTCTCCTCATACCTAAGAGTTCCAGTCTGTCCTTCCTGACTACCTGCCCTACAGATTTCAAACTTGCCCCTACAATTTTGTAAGCCTATTTCTTACAAAAAAAGCCCTTTATGTAGAGAGATAGATGATAGATAAATGGATGATACATAGATGATTGATGATTTGTAGATTGTACTGCTTCTGTTTCTCCAGTTGAACCCTGACCATTACAATGCTATTTGGCTTTTTGATAAAAAGGATAGAGCACTGTGTGTGTGTGTGTGTGTGTGTGTGTGTGTGTGTGTATGCATGCATGTTGTGAAGTCTTATTCACACACATATTGCTCATCATCCTGAAAAATTATTGACAAAGCTTTTCTGCTTTGTAAAACACAGGGCTGGGCCATGAGTTAGAGTAAATATAAATTTAGTCTTCTTATCTCCATAATACACACAAGATGAAGGTTTGTCAATATTCCAGTAGAGTCTTTTGAACATTTATCAGTCAGCATTGGCAGTTTTGACAGGATAACTACTTGCTGAATACCGAAAGTAGAGGCACTAAGCCATCATTTTTGCACAGGTTATTACTTTGAAATTATTATTTAAGATAACTTCCCTCCTTATAACTTCCCTCAGACTCTCTATGCCATCTCAGTTGTGAAGTTCTTTGATGTAAATTTTATCTGTATGCAGTATTTTCAATATTGACACTTGTAATAAGTAGATCTTTGGAGTCAAAGGTTTTTTTTTATTTTTCTTAATACATCAAGTTGTGAGATATGCTACAGTTTTTTATTTTGTTAGCTAACACATCATGCTATGCTTATATAGTTTCTTTACACTGGTGTCATATTAATATTTTAACATGCAAATGAAAGCTCCTGTAGAATTTGATGATGAGGTTGACATAAAATGTTTCCTATTTCTCCAACCTCCATTTCAAGTGTCATTTAAATCAAATTTCAAAATATTATGTTTTTTCAATAATAAGGCAGTGCACATTTTTTATTTTTATATTTTTCAGTTAAGATTAGAAAAAGCTTATTGTAAATTTTATTGAAAAGAAGGGGTAGAAAAAATAGAACTGAAGACACACATACATGTATCAAATGGAACTATTTCTACATCATTACATATGCATAGATTTGATTCACCCTTGTTACAAGTTTGTATTCTTAAGGAAAAGATGAGAATAAACTCATCAGCTAGGGAAGAAGTACATTTGCATGATATCAAATCCTATAACTCATTAGCGTTTTTCTAATCAGCTCATCTGAATAAGAGATGATGATGATGATGATGATGAAAATGAAGATATAAGAGAGCAATAACTATTTTTGCATAGTAAGGCTTGTCTATAAGAGCATAGTCCAATTAGATGAAATAGAGAAAATTTACCCCGTATGATTTGTTTATCTATGCAGCTGCATAATGTTGATGGGAATCAGAAATGCTAGTTTTTTTGTTTGTTCACCATTTTAGGGTTGCCTCTGGTGATTTGGAATTTCAGTCTGATTTGCCCACAAGCAAGCTATGATGGAATGTACTCAAGGGTGAAGTGAAAAAACAATAAAAGATTTCTTCATACAATTCACGCCTAAATTCATTTTTAATAACCAATCAATGAAATTAGAAAAACATTTATAAAAGAAGAAAGAAAAAAAAGTAAATAGTAGCATTCAAAAGTACTCAAAATAATAACAGGTTTCTAATACAAATTAATATGAATTAATGTATTATTTAATGAAAAACATTAAGGATTATATATGGTTGGATGAAAAATGTACAGATTTTTTAAAAAAAATTATTTAAATCAATATTGATTGTTATATTTAAAACCAGGGATTATTCACAAAGTACCAAGTATTATATTTACAACAGAGAATCACAATGATCATCTATATCACAATAATTACTCAGATTCTAGTTCTACATTATGTCTCACTTAATTTTAAACTAAATTGATTAATTAGGAACTTGAAGTGACAGAAACGGGTAAATTTTTATTTTTCTGTGTTTAAAGCACAGCCATGTTTACACATGTATCCTTCTACCACCACCCCTCAAGGGAAAAAAGTGTGCCCATCACCCAGGTAGTGTCCGTTATACCCACTAGGTGTGAATGTATCCGTCTCCTTCTCCCCCTTCCACCTGTTTGATTTCCATTGAGTTTAACTTCCTATTGTGCACTTGAGTGTTGATGGATAAGTTTCAATTTAATAGTGAGTACATATGGTGTTTGTTTTTCCATTCTTGTAATACCTCACTTAAAAGAATGGTTTCTAATTTCACCCAGGTTGTTACAAAAGATATTAGTTCACAATTTTTTATGGCTGAGTAGTACTCTATGGGATACATACACATTTTATTAACCCACTCATGTATTGATGGGGAGTTGCGTTGATTCCACATCTTTGTGATTGTGAATTGTGCTGCAATAAACATTCGTGTGCAAGTATCTATTTGATAAAATAACTTTTTTTCCTTTGGATAAATACCCAAGAGAAGATTGCTGAATCAAATGGCAATTCTACTTTTAGATATCTGAAATATCTGTATACTATTTCCCATAGAGGTGGTACTAGTTTGCAGGCTCACCAGCAGTGTATAAGTGTTCCTTTTCTCTCCACATCCATGCCAGCATCTGTTGTTTGGGGACTTTTTGATAAAAGCCATTCTCCTTGAAGTTAAGTGATATCTCATTGTGTTTTGATTTGCATTTCCCTGATGATTAGAGATGTTGAACTTTTTTTTTACATTTTTTGGCCATTAGCCAAGGGAGGGGCCAGGGCTACCGGCTATGGGAGGTAAAATCACCTTCTCTGAGCCCCTGAATGGAGGAGGTGCAGAGGAGGAAGTTCTAGGTGTACGAAAGCTGGCACTCTAGTCTCTTGTGGCACTCTTCCGTGGGCTGTACCCCTTGAACACCCCAACTCCTGGGGTCCGCTGGTTCACCCCGCCATTCCTATCTAGCCACCGTGTCTGGGCTCGTGGAGGGTGGAAGCACCTCCAACATGCATTGTGTCCTGCTGTTCACCGAAGGCGCTTAGGTGGGGGGGAAGGAAACTTCCCTTAACCTTTCGCTGGGCTCCGAGCCTCTCTGGATTTGGTCTGCCCCCCTATCTTCTAACTATCTTCTTTCTCAGCTTTGCAATTTTTCTCTGTGGGGTCCTCAGATGTCTCTGTTGTCCCTTCCTGTGGACCACACTTGAGCTGCAACTGCTCTCTGTTCTCCTCAGTCTTTACCTTCCAGCCAGGAGGATCTGACAAGCAGATGTCTCTAGTCGACCATCTTGGCTCCTCCTGATTCACTAAAATGTAGAAATGCAATTTATTTTGGCTATTGATTTTTGTATTTACCAACCTTGCTAAATTTTCTATTAAATCAAATAATACTTGAGTAAATTTCATCTCATTTTCTGTTTAGGGGAACAATCTGATCATTTGCAAACATCTACAGTTTGTTTCTCTTTCCTGATTTTAAAGTACTTTCTAGTTTTTCTAATTTTATTCTATTTTCAATTTTTTTCCTGTCTAATTAAAATGGGTTGGCTCATCAATAACAGTTAAACTGTTTAAAAGAATTGATAATAAAAAATATTCATGTCTTGATTTTTATTCAAAAATAAAATTTCAGATTTTATTGTTTAGGATGTTATTGTTGGCTTTCATAAGAAATTACTTTATATTGCTTGTTTATTGAAAACCTTAATAAGCAGTTCTTTTTTATATCTTATAATTTTAGTTATAAAAGTTTGAACTTTATAGAATGTTACATCTGCAACTATGAATATGATCACCTTTTTTTCTCCTTTGAAAATGTTATTGTAGCTAATTAGCTTTTTCCTGGTCTTAGGTTTTGCATTCCTGGAATAAACACAACTTTTTCAGAGTATGTTATCCTTTCTGTAATTTCCTGTATTTGCTAACACTTTCTTGAGGGTATTATCATTTAGGAATGGGATACAAATGTAATTTTTCTTTCTTGGTTAGTTCTTACTTGGTTTTGAAATCAAGGATTTATTATTCTTATAAAACATATTTAAGGGTGTTTTCTATTTTGTTCTACTCTGAAAGTGTTTGTGTAACATTGAACTTATCTGTTTACTAAATGCTTGGTAGAACTACACTATGAAGACATTTAGAGACTTTAATATTTAGATGCAATTTCTTTAATGTTTATGGTTCTTTAGGGTTTAATATTTCTTTTAGAGTCAATCTGATAAATTACATTTTCTACAAATGTAATGCTCCAACTAAGTTTTTAATTGGTATAAGAATATCCATAAATACCTCTTAACTATAAAATTTTGTGTTATGATATAACATACATACAGAAAAGTGCATAAAATGTAAGTATAGTTTAATAAATTGCCTAACAAGCAAATGCTTGTATATTCTAAACCTATATCAAGAAAATAGGGCTGGGAGCAGTGGCTCACTTCTGTGATCTCAGCACTTTGAAGAGCCAGTGTGGTGACTTGCTTGAGGCCAGGAGTTCAAGACCAGCCTGGGCAACATGGCAAGATCCTGTCGCTAAAAAATAAAATAATTAACCAGACACATGCCTGCAGTTCCAGCTACTAGGAAGGCTGTCGTGGGAGGATGCTTGAGCCCAAGACTTTGAAGCTGCAGTGAGTTATAATCACGTTACTGCCTTCCAGCCTGGGAGACAGAGACCCTGTCTCTAATATAAAATAATAAAAAAAGAAACATAACACTTCTAGCACCTCAGAACCAAACATAAACTGTTTACAACCCCAAGCCTTCCTTCTTAGAACAGGTTATTACTCTGATGTTTGTAGTAACCATTTCATTTTCTCCTTTTTTTTCACTTTTCCTTTTTACCACCTAATAAGAATTATTAATCATTATAATTTAATATTGTCTGCTTTGTACTGTATACTAAAGTAATCATACAGTGTGTTATCTCTGGCTTCTTATGTTCAATATTAGTTTTGGAAGATTCAACCATACTTTGAAATGTTACAGTATTTCATTCATTCTCAATTCTCTATAAGATTGTACATTGTATGATTTTGCATAATTTATTTATTCATTCAAATGTTGATTACAATTTAAGTTTTTTTCACAGTGACTGACTATGTCAAGAGAAATTAAATTGATTCCTAGTTTTGTCACCTACTAGTTGTTTGCTTTTAATAGAGCAGTTAATTTTTCTAAGTTATTCCATAAAATATGGAAAGTAACACCTATTTCATAGTTTATTTAGATTATATAAGATATTTATGATATAAAATCATCTTCCTTTCCATTAGGATAGTATAGTGCCTTCCTTAATTCACTTATTGACAAGGTATATAATCTTTTGAAGATTTTTAGAGATTTTCTCTTTACCTTGTTTGAAAAATATGTATACTGATATTATAATATTTGATGCACAAAGCAGTCTATAATATAATATAATCATCACTATTTCCTTTCTAAGTATAATTTTTTCAAATGAGTATAAAATTAACCACAGTTTTTTACTTTTTTGTAAGTTTTATATGTTGCTAGAATGTGAGAATTAAATGCTTTAAAAATATGTCTTCTCCTTTGGAGTCTCAACATATAATCTTTCACATCTTTTCTTGAAAGTTTTTGAAATATATTTTTTTATAAACAATTTTATATATCTAACTCTGAACAGTTTTCTCTCTTATTTTCTTTTTTTGAGAAACCAGTGCTCACCGCAGATCTCCATCACTGCCTCTTCCTAGTCACAACAAACATGTGATTTCAATAAAAATGCTATATTGATTTTATAAATGCATCTTCAAGACTATCCCCAGACCTGGAGTGACCACATAGTTCAGTTTGCTTGGGACATCCTCATTTATATCTGATATCCTGGGGTTATTATTAAAGCCCCTCTACTCTCCCAATATCCCAGCTTGAACAATAAATTATAGGGTTACCCTACCTAATCCTCATTCCAACTAAATTGTTGCTGATAAACCTGCTGTTTCACTGTTCAGGTAAAACGGTCACTTCTTTTCTATTTCCTGACACAGATTTAAACAGTTCTTCTTGCTGTGTGAAGAAATATCTGGAGTAACAATTTTTATCATATATACAAACATGCAGAGATAATTGAACTCCTCCAGAATCTTACGAGACAAGAAAGTAGGTTTTATTATTTTGTATTATTCAGGTAAGAAAATGCGTCACAGAGGACCTGAGTGACTATTACCCAAGTTCAGTGTAGAAGACACTACTGAAATCCTGATTCCTTCTTTTGGTTTATTTTTCTTTTCATTAAAGATCAAATACCAAATGTAATCTTTTTCAATAATTGGCTGAATGAGTAGACATTGTATGGAGCTGGGATGAAAGCCACTCTTATAGAGCAGAGAAAAAAGAACCTGCCCCCATTAAAGCTCAGTTGTATTATATTTGGTGGGAAAAGCAGAACTATCAATATATTTTATTTTCTACAATATTTCTGTTTGGTAGCATTGGATGATTGAAAAAGATATAACCAAATCCACCACTGTAATAGAAGGTTATGCTCGCCCATGTTCGTCTCCTCACGCTCTTTTTCCTCTTCCTCCTTTCATTAGCTCTTCTAGATGACTATTTGGCAAACAAAGAATGTAGGGGGTTTTGCTTCCATAATTAACTGGTGATAGGGAGTCTGCACTGCCATAAAACTATTTGATTATATAATTCATCAAAGTTACTTCTTACATGCTTCGCTGGGGCTATATACTATGTGAAAGGTGGGAAATACAGGATGAAAGGGTAGAATTGCCAGATAAAATACAGTATGCATAGTTATATTCAGATTTCAGATAAACAAATAATTTTTTAGTGTAAGTCCCAAATGCTGAGTAAGACATACCTACTTGAAAAAATAATTTGTCATGTATCTGAATATCAAATTTAACTTGGTGCCCCTATATTTTTCTTTGTTAAATCTGGCCGACTCCAGAAAGGGAAAGGCTGTTAGAAGGCTCATATTACCTTCTTGGTTTCTGGAATAGACAAAAATCCCTTAACCTAGAAATTAGCGTAATGCAATTAGCCAGTTATTGTTTTTCTTCCTTTTCTTCTTTCTCTGTCTTCTTTTCACTCTTCTTCCTCCTCCCTCCATTCTCCATCTCTCAGAAGTAGTAGTAATTGTGATATTAGTAGTAACATCGTAGTAGTAGCAGTAGTTGTAGCGGTAGCAATGGTAGTAATAGTAATAATGACAGCAAAATAACTGTCTCCCTTTGTATAATGCTTTTGTGAACATCATTTTATTTGATTTTTAGTGATTTATAGATATATTTTCCATAGAGATCCTGGGAATGACATTGAGGAAAAAATAATCACAGAGATACATTTAACTTTCTTTGTTTAGACATATTCTCACTATAAAACTAGCCTTCTATATAAGGACAGATAAAATGAACTTGAGACATAATCCAGATTAATTCAGAGCCCAAAGCTTCCTTCTAATGATTGAAGTTGTACTAAGGTTACTTTTTTCAGATGAGTTGCTATATTGATTTTGTTCATTGAATAAAAGGATTTTAATTAAATGAATTCACCCTGGCAAAGTATGGGGGAAATTAAGCAGACCATACTAGGAAAATTTTATATTAATGAACTGAAGTGGAAAATTGAGACAAATGTTTTGATAAGTTTAACCATTTCTTATTTCTTGGTCTCTATAACTAGTAATATAGGTCAAAGTACATTTTGACCTGGTGTGGCCATGTAATCAAACTTATTTATACTATCCTAGTAATAGAGTAGTAATCTTAAGCATTTGATTTTAAATGATATTTGTAAAACATGAAAATTTTAATAGATAATTTGGAACCATCATGTGAAACACACTTTGGTGAATATTGTGCGGTACCAGGAGGCTCATTATTAAAAAAGGGTTATAACAGGTTGCTTCTGACATGACTCATATTGTGTGGATTTATCATTCTATAATTAATATTCATTGTAAAAAGTTTAAATGTGTGCCTGGCACTGTAACAAACATTTCACTAAGTTTACTGCTTCACTATGCTTGTAAGGTATATGTCACCCATAGTTCATGAGGCAATGTTGACCTTAGAATATATTGCAAGTGACTCAAAGTCATTCAACTGTATAATAGTAAAGCTAGTATTCTGGTAACAAACAAGTCTTCTGAAGCTAAAAAATAAAACAGAAAAGAAAAAGAACGTAAAAAGAAAGCCAATATTGAAATATACTTACATTTAACTCTGAGGCCAATTTTTTAAGCTATACTGAAACATAATGGACATATAATAATTTCCTCATGGTTAAAAGGTAAAATTTCATAAATTTTGACATACATATGCACCCATGAAAAAACCATCACCATAATCAAAATAATGCACATATCGATCACTCTCAAACGTTTCCTCATACCCCTTTATAATCTTTCTCACTCCTCTCAGTCAACCTCTTGTCCGCAGGCAATTACTGATCACTTTGTCACTTAATATTAATTTGCATTTATTAGAACTTTATATATAATAAAAGGAATAATACAGTATAAAATTTCTTTCTGACATTTCTTACTTTGCATAATTATTTTAAGATGTATCCATATAGTTGTGTATATAAAATGTTCTTTGCTTTATATTGCTAAGCAGTATTCATTCATATGGACATATGGCAGATGTTTATCCAGAACTTGTTGCTGAACGTTTATGGTGTTTTCAGTTTGGGTCATTACCAATAAAGCTGGTATGAACATTTCAAGGTAAATCTTTTGATGGACATTGCTTTCCATTCTCTTGGGTGAATACAGAGGAGTGGAATGTCTGGGCCATAGGTTAGGTGTGTTTTTAATTTTTAAAGGAACTGCCAAACTGTTTTATAAGGTACTCATACTGCTTTCCTTTGTATCCACACCAACACTTGGGAAGATCAGGCTTTCCAGTTCCAGATATTCAAGTAGGTAAGTAGTTTAATTACACAGGTTTTAATCTGAAAATCCTTAGTGGCTAACAACATGGAATGAGCACCCTTTCGTGTGCTTATATGCCATCCATATATCTTCTTTGGCGAAGTAAAATGTTTGTTTGAATATCACTCATTTTTATTCTTGTTTGTTTTATTTAGTTTTAAGGATTCTTTATATATTCTACCTAGAAATATTTTATCAGACATGTGATTTTCAAATATCTTCTCAAAGTCTGCAGCTTGCCTTTCATTCTCTTAAGAGAATTTTTTTAGGGTAGAATTTCCAATTTTGATGAAAATCGATTTATTCTTTTCTTGTCTTTTATGGCTTGTTCATGTTTATGGTACTATATCTAAGAAATCTTTGCCTAAACAAAGCTCAGAAATATTTTCTCCTATGTTTTTATTCAGAATGTTTATAGTTTTAGGTTTTACATTTAGATCTGTGATATATTTGGGGTTACATTTTTGTTTATGGTAAGAGGTATGGATTAACATTCCATTCTTTTTCCACAGGGATTTCCACTTGTTCCAGCATCATTTGCTGAAAATACTACCTGTCCTTTATCCACTGAATGTCCTTTGCACATTTGTTGAAGATCAATTGACCGTGTGTGTGTGTTGTGTGTGTGCATGTGTGAGCGCATTTCTGGATGCCCTTCTGATGCATTGATCTATTTGTATATCTTCATGTGAATAGCACACTGTTTTAATTACTATAGTTTTTTTGTCCTTTTTCAAAATTATTTTGCTATTCTATGTTCTTCACATTTCTATATGAATTTTAGAATCAGTTCAATTTCTACAACAAAAAAATGCTGACAAATTTTGATTAGGATTGTGTGAAACTTATGAAGCAATTTTAGGAGATTGACAACCAATAATATTTTGGCTTCTAACCTATGAACATGTAATATTTTATCATTTATTTCTGATTGTTAGGACACAGATATCATTGATTTGTACATTGATTTTATTTCTACATCCTTGAACAATTAGTATTTTTTTGCTAGACTCTATAGGATTTTCTATATAGATGATCATTCCATTTACAAATAAAACTGTTTTGTTTCTTCTTTTACAATTTCAATGTTTTTATTTATTTATTTTTTTGCCTTATATGTGGTCTAGAACCTTGAATACAATGTTGACTAGAAGCAGTGAAAATGGATATATTTGTCTTGATTTTGATATTGGAGAGAAAAAAAAAAAAAACATTCAGTCTTCCACCACTAAGCTTGATGTTAGCTGTAGGCTTTTCACATATTTTCTTTATCAGGTTAAAGACCTTCTAAAGGTTCTGAGAATTTTTTTTCTTATCACAAATTGATGCTGCAATTTTCTCCATGCTTTTCCTTCATCTACTGATATGAACATATGATTTTTTTTAGTCTGTGTGTTGGAATACATTGATTGTTTTTTGAAAGTTAACCCAACTCTACATTCTTGGGATAAACACCACTTGTTCATGGTGTTGTATCTTTTTCATATATTGTTGGATTTATTTTGCTAAATTTTTATTCACAATAGTTGCATTTATTTTTCATCGGAAATACTGGCCTGTAGTTTTCTTTTAATGTTTTTTTCTGGTTTTGATATCACAAAAATGATTGCTGTATATAATGATTTGGGAAGAAGTCTCTCCTCTGAAATTTTATGAAAGAAATTGTATAGAATTGGTCATATTTTGCCCATAAATATTTGGCAAAATTCACTAGTAAGGCTATCTGGACCTGGAATTTTCTTGTGGGAAAGTTTTAAACTATAAATTCAATTTATTTAATAAACATGTGAGTATCTAGATTATCTATTTTACCCTGTATGAGTTTTATAGATTTTTTTTCATTAAACTTTCTCATTTCACCTAAGTTCTCAAATTTATTGAGACAGTCGTTTATAATATTGCCTTTATATTTTTCAGACAAATGTAGAATTTTTAGTGATTTTTACTCACTAATTCCTGATATTGGTTATTATTTATTTTTTTCCTGATCAGTTTTGCTAGAGTTTTATCAATTTTATTTATCTATCTCATCAACGAATTTTTGGCTCATTGATTTTCATTGTTGTTTCTCTATTTTCTATTTCAGTTGTTTACACTGTCATATTTATTTATTTATTTGCTTATTTTTGGTTTCATTTCTTATTTTTCCAGTTTTTAAGGTGGAAAATGAGGCTCTTGATTTAAGATTAGCCTTTTTTAATATAAGCATGTGATGCTATAAATATTCTTCTAACTATTGTTTAGCTGGTGTTACCAAATTTTGATGTTATGATTCATTCAGTTCAAAACACTTTTTAATTTGTGTTTACTTATCTGACAATGAGTTATTTTAGAAGTACATTATCTAGTTTGCAGATATTTGGAGGATGTTTCAGATATCTTTCCATTGTTAATTTTCAACTTAACACCATTGTAATTTTAAAACATACTTTGTATTGCTTGAATCCTTCTAAACTTACTGGCATTTGTCTTATGTCTCCTAATGTGATCTATATGTAAATGTTTCATGTTTCATATATACTGTAAAGTATGTGTATTTTGCCTTCGTTCAGTGAAGTATTCTATAAATGTCAATTAGATCAGTTTGTTTTATAATGTTATTCAAATCTGTATCCTCTAGTTGTCTGTCTATTTTATTAATAAATTAGAGAAGATTTTTGAAATCATTTACCCAAAGTAGTCATTTATTTCTCTTTGAAATTCTATCCATTTTTTGCTTCATATGTTTTTATGCTGTTGGTTTATAAACTTTTAACAGTGTTAAGTTTTCTAGATGCATTGACCACTTTTTTAAAATGATTTGCTTTTGTCTGGTAATTTTTTGCTCTTAATCTACTTTTCCTGATATTAGTAGAGCCATTCCAACTTTCTATTAATTAATGTTAAGATTATATGTCCTTTTCATTTTTTTTTAGTTTTAAAATATTTGTGTTTTATATTCTATTTTCTCAGAGGGGCTAAGTTGGTCCTTCCTTTTTCAGCCAATCTGAGAATCTTTGCCTCTTAGATAATTTATTAATATATATAATGTAATTATTGATATGTCTTGGTTTGGGTTTAAATTTAGCATTTTGCTATTTGTTTTCCCCCTTATCTTCTTTGTTCTCTGTCTCCTCTTGTTCTGCTTTCTATTGAATTTACTGCATATTTATTTTTTAATTTTTCTCTTTTATTTATGAGACACAACTTTTTGTTGTGTTACACTAGTGATTTCTTTAGAATTCATAGTGCACATCTTTAATATACCACATTATATCTTTACATGATATTATACTACTTCATGTATAGTAAAAACAAAACAAAGCAAACAAACAAACAAAACCCTTATATTTCTACCTCACCCTTCTTGGACTTTATGTTACTGTTGTCCTACATTTTACTTCTATCTATATTATAATTCCTGCAATACATTGCTATTAGTTTTGCTTTAAACAGTGGATTCTCTTTATAAAAGATTTTTTTAAATAAGAAAAAATGTTTATATTTATCATGTAGTTACCATTTTGTTCTCTTTCTTCCATCACGTAGATCCAGATTTTCATCTGTCATCATTTTTCTTTCATTTGAAGAAAAATTAACTTTCTTTAACATTTCCAATAGAACAAGTCTACTGGTGATCAATTATTTCACTTATTTATTTCTGAAAAATTCTTTTTTTTATATTTAAAACTTTTTTTTTTTTTACTGAGTAACGCGCTGTAGATTGATAGTTCTTTTCCTTCAGTACTTAAAAGAGTGTTCGAGATTGTCTTCCAGCTTCTAACGTTTCTGAGAGAAGAAAACTATTGTCCTTCTTATTTTATCTGTTTGTAATGTGTCTTTTCCTCTTGGAATTTTAGCATTTTCTTGCTATCTCTGGTGCTCCATAATTTTATTATGATATACATTATTGTGTTCTTTGTGCTTGGGTTCATGAATCGGTAGGCTTATAGTGGTCAACCACTTTGGGGGAAAAATGTGGGCCATTACTTCTTAAAGCAATTTTTCTATTTTTCTTCCATTCAAACATTTAAATTTCATCTATATTTGACTTCTTAAATTTGTCCTGTACTTCACTGAATATCTATACATATTTTTCTCCTTTGTTTTATTTTGAATAGGTTTCATTGCTATAGCATCAAGTTCACTAAGTATTTTTCCTCAGGGTCTTATCCACTGATAATTACCTTCAGGACACTTTCATCTAAAAAATTATATTTTCATCACTAGAAGTTCTATTTGGATCTTTTGTACACTTTCCATTTCTCTGTTTAGCATGCTAAATCTTTCTTCTACTTTCTTAAACATATGAAAGACAGACATAATAACTATCTTAATTTATTCTATTAATTCTATCATCTATCATTTCTCATTCAGTTTAGATTAATTAATATTTCTACTCACTATAGAATTTCCTACTTTTTTGCATATCTGGTCATTTTTGTTTGACTGACCAACATTGTAAATGTTAGACACTGGGTCTTTTTTAGGATTACTAAAAATATTGAACTGTGTTCTGGCATAAAGTAAAGCTGCTTGGAAATAGTTTGATTCCCTGTGGTTTTTTCTATGTTTTGTTATGTGGGACAAAAGCTCTATTTAGACCCTACTTAGTATACTAAATGATGCTTCATGAATTACTAAGTTTCCTCTCTAACTGTTTTGAACAGGCAATATTTCTTGTCCTTTGTGAGCTCTAGGTACTTTTTATTTAATTATTTTTTTCTTGCCTTGTGTGTTTTCCTCACATACATGAGTTGATTTGTACTCAACTGACTACTCAATATGGACCCTCTGATGATCTCTGGCTTTTTCTTTCTATATGTAAGACCTTCCTTTCAGTTACTCTGCTCTGCAAACTCTAACCACCTAAACTCCAAAACTCTTAACTCCAGGAAAACCTGAGCTCTCACTGGTTCCTTCTTCCCAGTACCAGAGGCTGGAAAATTTCCCTAGCAGTAAGATGGAATAATGATAGGACTCACTTCATTAGTTTCCCATATTAGTAATCACTGTCTTTCATTGTATGATGTTGAATAGCTGGAGAGCCATTGTTTCCTATATATTTGCCCTAATTTTTAGTTGTTTTATACAAAGGGGGCAAATGTGATCTCTGTTACTCCATCTTGGATAGAAGTGGAAGTCTTTCTGAGATGATTTTAAAGATTTATATTAAAGCAATTTGAGCAATCCATTTGAGAAGGTGTAGCATTGTCTTATGAAAAACAAATAATTTGAGGCAAAATATATATCTATTATATGAATATATTGTTTTTTGTTTTAATTTCAATAAAAGATCTTGGAATTTCTTTCTGTATTAAAGAAAGTTTTCTGTTTCCTAACTTGTCATCCTTAAGGAAAGAAAAAACAAAATAAATCTTTCCCTTTATTATATTGACCGTATATCATATATTTGTGGTGACTCTGTATCTTGGGTAAATAATTAATTATTTTAAAGTTTACCAAATTTTTATCAATGGCATTACCACAAACATATCTTAATGGAAGTAAAATACAGTCACCATGTTTATTAAAATATTCTAGAAAATTTAGTTTTGTGTTTATTTTAATGCTAGCAGTTATAATTTCTGACTTACTTTCAGAGCCTGAGCCTTAAGTTTCCACAGTAAACATATATTTAATAAATGATTAATTATAATAAAATCTCCTGTGCTTTTTCAATAAGTAGGGAGAAAAATTGAAACAACTGTTTGCATAATTCAAGTTAAAAATAAATAAGCAAAGACAATAAGACTATTATTTGAAATCCTTCTAAATACAACAGAGCTTAAATTGTTGACTCAATTCCCTACACAAATCAATTCACAAATAAATTATGGTTTCAAATATCTGGTATAATGTCCATGTTCTACTTCGCTTGCATCTCCACATACTTAGCGGGGGAATAAGGGGATTAAGACAAGTATCTGGGTAATTCAGGAAAGAATTATAAGCCATGTTAACAATTGTTAGTCAAAACTTACACACAGCATTTATCAAGCAAGGGTCCCACCACAGACTAAGATGAGAGTACAGAGCAATTATTTGATTTTTCATAATTAAGGAATGTTTTTATTATAAGCTTCTCCTTAATAGAAAAACTGATGCATTTAAAGCCAACAGAGAGAAATTTCTTTATTAAGCTGGTAATGGAGATATGCTATCTTATTGACGTAAGCATAGTATATAATTAAAATATTATGTTAAATGATTTTGATTATAATATTTCCACTTGCTTTTCTTGAATATCTATGTTAATCATCAGTATCATATGATTGTGATTGACACGAAGGATCCTACCCAGAACAGACATCTCGATCTTATGGATCCATCTTCAGAGAGTGTGTTCAGCAACAGCCTATAGCTACCATCCTCTTCAGGGACCGGTTCAGCTATGGAAAAGTTGACTGTCCCAGGGTCACGCCTTTCCAGGAAAACCCACATCCAATGACTGATCATTGCATAGGTATTAAGATGTAGACATTTGGGCCTGATATACAACAATTCTGAAGGGTGATTTTAGTTCAAGAGTTTTTTGTGTGGTTAGCTGAGGCTGATCTGTGTCCTGCATATAGCTCTGCTTACTCCTCTGCCCAATCTTACTTCCTTCCTATTCTTTCCATAGGTGTTCACTCCTTAATAAGCACTGCCCACTGTTGGAGTATGGTAGCCAGAGAAAGTACTCTTGGATGTGGCCCAAGCAAATCAGTCTTAAGATAGAGTTTCACAGCCGGATCAATCCCCAGCTAGCTCTCAATGAGAGCACCATTGCTGGTACAAATTGCAATCAAATTGTTAACACTTTCACTGATGGTGAGTTGGCACATATACTGCTGGAAGATTGCAATAGTAGGTTTGATATATCTGGTTTGAAAAGTATGAGGAAAATAGTAATTATAAAGACAATAGTATTATACAGCTATTGCTAAAATTCATTGACATTCCAGATAGAAAAAGATAACAAAAACCTAACAGTGTCTAGCAGACCACTGAAAACCAAGTATGAAATCCAGAGGCCCTCCATGGTAGTATAACTTTCACAAGGATAGCCAAGAAAACTAATTACCAGGACCAAAATTTAAATGGAAGAATAACCAAGTTCCAAGGAATGTTAAACTCCCAACCAAGGCAGCTCAGATATGTCGGAGCCATGGCCCTGCTTGAGAAAGAATGGAAAGCTGACACTGAGGATAGAGTCAAGTGGATTAATATCCTCCCAAATCTTGAATTCTAAGATTTCTCTGAACTCTCTGAGACTATGGAATTGACCCACCTGTTGTCTCCTTATTATGAGCTGGCTCAGCACATTTATTGAACATTAATGTGGATCCACCCCACCCTCACTACTATCCCCACTGCAACCACCATAGGAAAACATAATCACCCCTCAGACTCTGCCCATCACCCCTTCTGTTTACTAAGAATAGAGCTAATTAACTAAAATTAAGTTACAATATGAACCCAAGATGTGTTCAGTCTGATAAGATAGGAAAAGGACTACCTCAAAGGAGCCTCGGGATCAAGCCAAGGTGTTCTAGCAGAACACCTATTAATAACAGAATACAAGGGTGATTGGATTCAGATTGATTAACGAGTCAAAACAAAAGATTGAACAGGGAAGACTATTGGGAAGATTCTCCTGATTTACGAGATTTAACTCCCTGTAAGAATCTAAGTGTTTTATTTTTATTAGGATGGCTCCTAGAAGCAGGAGAAAAAAAAAGGCCCATGTGAAGTGTATTAGTCAGAGTTCTCCAAAGAAATAGAACCAATATAGGGAGATTTACCACAGGAATTGGCTCACTTGATTATGGTGGGTGAGAAGTCTCACAATCTGCCATCTGCAAGATGGAGAACCAGGGACACTGGTGGAATAATTCAGTCCACATCCACAGGTTCAAGAACCAGGAGTACTGATATCTGGGGGCAGGAGAAGGTGAATGTTCCAGCTCAAGGAGAAGCAAATTTTTCCTTCTTCTACCTTTTTGTTCTATTCACACCTTCAATGGATAGAATAATATCTGCCCACATTGGTGACAGTGGATCTTTACTTAGCCTACTGATTCGAGGGACAATTTCTTCCTTCACAGACACACATTCACAGACATAGCAAGAAATAATATTTTACCAGCTATTGGGAAATTTCTTAGCCTAGTCAAATAAAATTAAATCACATAAAAGTAACCATCACATGAAGTAAATTAGAAATTTCAGAATGATCCAGGCAAACAGTGGATGAAGAGACCTAAAAGCATACAGAAACTGTCCTCTCTATGTAGTCACTGAGGGTTCACACTGTAGGGTTTGAAAACCCAGTAAACAAGTGTGCATCACAAGAAGAAAGATAGGCTACACCATTTACCATCAAAAACAAAAGTATCGTAAGGAGCACATTATAAAGAAGCTCAGTATTGACTGTCTTTGACAGGCCAGGGCTGATGGTAAGAAGAGGCTGTTAGAAAACAGTTTTCCTGGATAATAATGGGAATGATAGCATATTGAAATTGAGCAGGTCCAATAAAAATGTTTTTCCAGGTGAAAATGGTACACGTACAAATGACCTTGAGTAGGATAGAGGGTACAAGCCAGTTACATGAACGGATAGCTCAGGAAGACATGTCTTCCATCTTTGCTGCAACTATGCTTCTACCTCAGTTCAGTTTATGGCCATCACATGGATGATCCTTCACTACCCCGTAATAGAAGAGAAAAAAGCCCTGGCTTACAAATAGGTTGGCTTGGTGTGTACATTCAAGTGAAAAGTGGGCAGTAGCTGTATTACAACTTCACACATGGGTGGACTTAAAATAAAGAAGAAAATCTTCTCAAACGACAGAGGTTTACAAAATACACCCATTACTCATTTTGTATGGAGAGACAAGTGGCCTCTAAGGGTAGTGGGGAACTGGCTGGTCAGAAGTGTGAAGGAAGACAAATTAGAAGATTAAAGACAAGAAGTCTGGGGTAGAAGTACACGAGGGGACATGTAGGAATGGGTACAAAGTATGAAGATCATTATACCACTGTTAATGCCCACCAGAAATCATTTGTCATGGATGAAGCACTAAACAACTACATAGAAAAAAATGACTCAGTCATTTCCCAGTAGCCAGCCTGTGCCATTGGCTACTCTGTTGCTGAAACAGTGAACACATGAACAAAGTGGCTATGGTAGCAGAGATGGAGATTATACAAGGACCCATTGGCAAAGCTAATATAGCTGCGATGGCTGCCAAGATCCAACCTGCCACAACAGAGATGAATGCTGGGCCCTGATAAGGCAGATCAATTAATTACTGGGAGGCAAGTTGCCTGTATTGGACTCCTTACCATACTAGCTAGGCCAGTGATTCATTCTAAATGAGTAGACACATACTTCAGGCATAAATTTCCCTTCCCTGCCTGCAGAGCCTCAGAGAGCACCATTATTCAAGGGCCTACAGAACTTTTAGTCCTCCTACATGGGATCTTACATAATACCATGTCAAACCATGGTCCCATTTTACAGTGAAAGAGAATGGGAGTGGCCCATGATCATAGCATCCACTGTCATACTACACACTATACTACCTTGAACCTATTGGCCTGCCAGAACATTGCAACAGTGGCTAAACAAATAATTGAAGATCTAATTCCAAGGTGTAACTTTAGGATGACATCATTCAGAATATAGTATAGATCTTCAATTAAAGACATTTGAACTCTTCTATGTCTTCAACAGGAAGAATACATGGGTCACAGAACCAAGAGATGAAAGCAGGAACAACAGTACTTATCTTCATCCCCAGTGATATCCCTGGGTTTTGCTTCCCGACTTCATAACTCTGGGTTAGAGACACCTCTATCCCAAAGAGGAACAATTTCCAGAAGACCCGGTATGAGCCTGTTAAACTATAAGCTGTGGTTGCTACCTGGGTACTTCAGGCTTCTTATGTTCATGGACCAAAGCAAGAAGAATAGTCACTCTCTTGGCAGGGGTAATGAACCCGAATAATCAGGCTGCTTTTACACAATAGGGGCAGGAAAGAATATATGTGGAAGCTGGTGATCCACTTGAGGTAGCTCTTGGAACTTTCTTATTTAATTTTGATGGTTAAATAAATGAACAAGTGTCTGAGAATAGCAAAGAGAGCAGAGGCTCAGATTTCTCAGAATTGAGGGACTAAATCATGACACTAAATAAGGCATCAAAACAAGTAGAGCAGCTGCTGTCCCCTACCTTTTTGGCACCGGGGACTGGTTTCAAGGAAGACAGTTTTCTTCCTGATGCGGATGGGGTGTGGGCGGGGCCCGGGGGACAGCATGGGAGGCAGAGCTCAGGCTGTTGGGCTGTGATGCAAGCGATGGGGAGCTGCGAAGTTTCACCAGCTTACCTGCTGCTCACTTCCCACTGTGCGCCCCATCCTCCACCACACCTGCCCCTGGTTCCTAAGTTTCATGGAAGAGGTGGGCAGAGGAAGGCCAGTGGAGCTCTGTGGCCAGTCCCTGACAGGTCCCAGACCAGTAGAAGACCACAGAAGCAGAGTATCATCTACATTCTTACCATATGTAAAGAAGTGGTGCTCCATAGTACAGGGGTGGATTTTAGTGGACACAGAGATTTTTCAGGCTGATTATTTTTCAAGGAAGTAGTTGTTTCACCAGATGTGGTGAGTGCTGACAGAATTAGTCTTTAGTTGTCAACAAGTTCAGGGATCATCTCACTTGCAGAGACAACTTTCTCCATTCCCCCCCTCCCTGCCACTGCATGCACCAAATCCTCTGTCAGATCACACCCTTCTCAAGCGACCCAGATCCAATGAATGCGATTATAAAGGCCCATCCATTTTTCCTAATTTGGATTAACTCTGTCAGTTCATTTTAGCTTCAGAGCTCCCTATGTGTTCAATGAAAATTATTGTTGGCCTTGCAGTACAGGATGACTTCTGCATCTGTCCAGTCCTGTTTCCATCCCATTCTTTCCACAAATGTTAATCCCAAAGACACTCCTTAATAAACATTTTGTTAACTAAACTTGATCTTAGAATCTTCTTCCAAGAAAACACAACATGCTACCAGGGTGTAATGGAGAGAGCATACAAGACGTAGTCTTACAAATGAGTTTTTAATCTACTATCATAACCTTGGACAAGTTACTTAGCCTTTGCAGACTTTGGTTTCCACTTACATCCTTCTCTTTCACATGGTTTTTCCTAACACAGAGCAAAAGCTCTATTCTGTGCATTGTAGTTAGGAGGAATTGTCTGGATTATCTCAAATTTTGGATTAAATCTCAAGCACTCCACTAATATTCAAATATATGAAAACACTATCTTGTTTAAATATGTTTGCACATATACAACTATGTAAGGGATTAATTTCTCACACTGTTTAGGAGATACTAATGTTATAACATTTTTAAAGCATTCATATAAAATAGCTATGTCTTGAGCCTTCCTCTGTCATGGCTGTGTGGTGATATTCTAGTGCACAGGAAACTTTTCTTTATCTTGACAGTAAATTGATTTACAAATAAGCTAAAATAGAAAATTATAAAAATGATTGAAAGTATTTAAAATTTAAAAATTGTCACCCAAATGCATATTAAAATAAATGACTTTTAGATAGTGTTAATATAAAAAAAGAAATTCAGTTAACACAAGTTGGAAGACTGGAATATTTATACATCAATTATTGATGAGTTGTACTTTTCAAACTAAGTTGCTTTTATTACCAGTTGCCAGGCAAAGGTTAGCATTATTTTTTAGCTAGACTAAATTGCCTCTCATTATTCTCAAAGTATCTAGACATGCAAACAACTTTTAGTTTCAGGGCATAGTCATCCTTTAAAGGATTTTATTTTTAAGGCTTTCCTTCCTGTGAACTAATTCCAGTTTGTGTCTATATTGCTCCCTTGTTGACTAATCAAAGGACATTAACTATTGTTGACTGGTATATTTTTAATCTATGTTGTTTAACTTTTCATGTATTTAGGTTTTATCTTCCCAAGAAAATTTTAAACTGAATGAAAACAAAAGCATTGTTTTATATTTCCTTGATTTTATCATAAACATTTAAAGCTGTATATAACACATTTTTAAAATTTATCTTGCTTTTACTTATAATTGATCATAATTGATTGAGAAATCAGTCTCCAACTTTTGCAGTAAAACAAGCTTTGTAAGATTCATCAGGTTTTATATCATAGAGGCAATAAATGAGTTCATAAATTCCCCATTAGGAATAATAAAATCAATTGACCCTCTTCTGAGTAAGGATATATTTCAATTGTTCAAGATAATTTAGGACAGTTCTTATTAGTGGGATTCTTCAATAATACAATTGAGACTCCATATACACTTGAGAAATTAATATGGAAATTGGATGCTGAGATAGGACAATGAACCAAAAAACATCATGTTGACACCCCACAACAATGGAGGATATGTAAAACCACACAAATACTGAAAAAAAGTTATGATTTAAAAGCCCCAATTAAAGGGTTATTGGCCTAATTTCAGATTTCCAAGCCACTGAGTAAAAACTAGGTGATCCTTAAAGGCAAAAATAAGTAAAATAGGTCCCTAAGAAAATTATTGTAATGAATTAATGCATTTATTTTAAAAATAATACTTTAGCCTTTGAATTATTTTTAAAGTGAAAACTTCAATTCTGATTTTTCTTGAAACAAGAATGTTTTCATGTGAAAAATATTATCTCTTTCATAAGTAAAACAAAAGAATGCAAAACAAACCTAATCCCTAAAAAATAAATGTGATTCTGAATATATCATTGATGAAATGGTTATTTTACAGCATTAGCTTCAAAACTGGTATGTTAACCTTCCATCATAGCTCTTAGTATAGCATATTTATAGGTTAATGAGAACATACTTTCAGATATACTTCATTTACATTTTGATTATTAAAAACATAGGTTTCTGCTTATGGCTTTTCATTTCCATTTTCCCCCAAAATGGCTCATGTTGAATACATTTAAGTGTTAAAATGTCATAGCAATCACATCACTATATGGATCATAATTCAGTAGGTTACAGGAAACAAATCAGTGAAATGAAGGCATTATGGCTACTACCTAGAAGGTAATTTTAGCATCAGGATGTAAAGAATTTATTTCCACTTTTTTATGCTTTATTACTTACTAATTATAGGCAGCAATGCCTCAAAGTGGAAAATTTCTGAAGGAAACTTCTGTTGTGTTGGAAGTTATTATGTTATCTCGGGAACTATAAAGGATCTGATGGGAGAAAAAAGGAAGGTGCATTCTTGTGTGAAATATGCACTAGTACAGTGATATGAGGCATGTGTACATTATACTATTCAGCAGATAAAGGCACAGTGAATTGTCTTCAAAAGCTGGTTACGTAACAAAGAACAGCCAGGTCATTAATGTGACTATTTTATATTCAGGTTTACACAGGTAGGATCTCATAAAGTATACGTTGAAAATTAAATGGAAATAGAGTTGGTTTATATAACCATGAAGAGGAGAGTTCTTCTCAGCCAATGACACATACATCCCTTTTGGGAAGTAGCTCCCCGATTAGCATTTAAAATGTGGGGAGTGGGTGGTCAGATTTAAAGTGATTTGAGGAAGGTCAAAGTTTTGATTAACTTTATTTTTTTAAGCTTGCAATAAAAAGGAATTTAAGCATTAGGTATATAACTTCCAAAACAATAAGGTAAAAGCATGGACCCGGTTTTTTTAAAATGAAATAAAAGTAAGTTAAAAGAAGCAGAGAAGATATCAGGCTAAATAGAAAGCAGAAAGTAAGCTATCACAATACCAAAGATAAGAAATCGATCTAAGTGTCATCAGTGGATAAAGGGATAAAGAAAATGTGGTATATGTACACAACAGAATACTATTTGATTATAAAAAAGAATGAAATCCTGTCACTTGCAGCAATGCGGATGGAACTGGAGGTCACTGTGTTACGTGGCATAAGCTAAGCACAGAGAGACAAATATCATAGTTTTCACTCATATGTGAGAGCCAAAAAAGTTGATCTCATGAATGTTGAAAGTAAAACGATGGATACCAGAGGCTGGGAAGGATGGGAAGAGTATGGGGGGTCTGAGGGTTTTGAGGAGAGGTTAAGTAATGGGTACAAACATAAGTTAGATGGAAAAAATAAATTATAATGTTCCACAGAAAAGTAGTTCGAACATAGTTAACAATGTACTGTACATTTCAAAATAGCTAGAAGAGAGGACTTGAAATGTTCTCAACACACAGAAATGATAAATACTTGAGGCTCTCCAATTGCGTTTTTGTGCCTTTTCCACCTACTTTTGTTGTGAAGTCAATAAAAGTGATCTGAGATAATTTGCATGGCTTGATCTGTTTTTCTGTACCCTAAAAATAAAAATATTGACAGCGTTTGTCTTTAAAGATTAGTAAATCTGCAGAAATCAAATAATACAATTAAACTTTGTGTCTCTTGAGACTTGGTTTTGGAACCGAAAGAGATAATAACTTATTTTTTGTTGTTTGAGGAAGGTCTCCCATGGGTCTGGAAGAAGGAACTTTTAAGAATTTAATTGTTTCTGCTCAATCTTGTGCTTTAGCCAGATTAAACAGATACTTTCTGGTGGTCATTAGATCACCCAGAATTTAAAATTCAGTATTAGCCGAATCTTCCAATTGGCATACTAACATTATATCACCAATATAATTTTTAAAGCATATTTTTCAGTCAAATCAAATCTAAGTCTCTTTTCTTCAAGTTATGACAATAAGGAGAATTTAAATACAATTTTCCCATGGGAGCATAGTAAATGTCTGTTGGAGTTGGTTCTCCAGAAATAAAAATTTAAAAGAAAGCATTAGCCAAATTAGTCACAGATTACTGATCTGTATGTAACTTGCTGTACAATTTGAGTTTTTAACACCATATTGGGCATAAAATAATGGGCTATTACTTTATTAAGTAGAGGTATAATCCCCAATCAAACTCCAGGATTCATTAGCTTTTCTCGTAGATCATACTGGATTGCTTAACAAATAATTTGTAGGTACTAATACATCTATCTCTAAAATATTCTTAATTAAACTTAAAATTTCTTGATGGCCCTTATGTATTTCACATCGCTTTAAATTCATTCTAATTAATCTTTAATTCTAACAAGATGAAGTATTTGTATGAGTTTCTTTTTCTCAATATTTTGGATAAGGGTAGTCCCCTACTCTTGCATAAAATCATCTCAGTAATGCCCATCAACAGGCTGAAGCAGCAACTATTTATCACTTTTCTTAGTAAATTCCTATTTGGCAAAATACTTCACATGTAAGTCTTCTATACCTGTGTAATCCTAACTCCCTAATTTCGTTTTATTGCCCTTTATCTTTTCATCAATGCAATTAAATTATGATAATATATTGTGCAATGGTATCCAGCAATCTTGATAAAGGTGTCTTCGCTACCCCGGGTCATTTTACCTATACCGATGGAAACAGTCTTGATTTCCCTGCTGGAGTTTGCACAAGAAACCACGGCCATTCTATTTCTCCAAATCATAATCCTTTTCTTTACTTCATGTCTTTTTATCAGCACTGTCTCCATGGGGACTGCAGATTTTTCTTTGGGTCAATATCAGGTTTTTAATACTTATCAAACCCAGAATAATTTGAAAGACTCTGATATGGTCTTTATACAGCTTGAGGGGTTAATGGAGTAATAGGATCATCTATACATTTACAGTGATCCATTAAAATGTTAGTAGCTATTCCACCTATTGCCTCTTTTTTCAAACCAGTTTTAATTAAACATCTGAACATTTTAACACTCTAATCATTTTCCCTTCTTTCAACTTTATGTGTAGGAGCTGAGTTAGCAGATTCCCAACATCTCCTCTCACATTGTTGTGCTTGCAGCACCAAATATCGCAATGACAGAGGGGGATAATCGAAACAACTTGCAAGACTCCACAGAGTATACTCTCGCAAGCCTTTTAATAAAAGTAACGGTACAACAGGAGGAAGAAAGCCCAGGTAAACACACAGAAGGGCAACTTACAGGTGCAGCTCCAGGGTCTTTTCTCAGGTACACAGAATGCTTGATCTTCAGATTATTAACCAACAAGACACATACAAAGATAATGTGGTCTCAAGGAAGCAAAGGCACAAATTTGCTGTTGAGGTCTTCTATACCCCTCTGGTCATAAAATCAGACCAGGTAACCAGTTAAACCAAATGCAAACTATCAGGCTATGTATTTTCAGCAAATAATATAGACAAGGTGGTACAGAGTGACTCTAGGGAAGGTTAGGACTTTAAACAACTCATCGAAAATTACTAGCTAGTGCATTTTATTCTTGTCTTGGCCAAGGGTCAGTGACAGACTTCTAGTAATCCCTGGATATACGTCTTGTGGTGTCAGAGACCAGCCACAAGTTATCCCTATTCTTATGTACATCGTTTACAATTTCAGTTATCTTTTTGTTATTTCATTTAAGAAATAATTAGAGTAAAATAACAGAATGTGGGCCATATAATTGATTTTTTTATTTTTTTAATTTCAGAATTGAAGTTTTGAAAGATTTTCTTCCATAACTATTAGTCTTCTTTTCAAAAAAAAAAGAAAAAGAATAAAAGAAAAACAAGAGAGAAAGATTTTTCAGACTCGCTTTAAGATATAGAGATTGTTTTATTTTCTCATAAATGTTTCTTTTATGTTTGAGAAGGATATGAATTCTATAATTACTAGATATGGGTAATATATAGATATATCTATCTTTTAAACCATTTTTCATTAAGTTTATCAAACCTTTCAAAGCCTTATTAATTATTTTTTTACTTCATCTATCGATTAGTATGATAGGCTTGTTAAAGGGATTTTATTTTACTAGCTTTGTCCACCAACACTTGCTATTCTGGCATATATTTAAGGATAAATTATTATGCTCATATAGATTTTAGATTTTTATGTCATCCTGGTAAATTTAAGTATTCGTCACTATACTGTTTTCATTTAAACCCTATTTTATATGCTATTACTGTCAGTACATTTTAAAGTTGTTTTTGTTCTTGTGCATTTTTCTAATTGTTTATCTTCAATCTGTGTTTTTATATTTAAGTTTAAAGGAATACAAAATCATAGTTATTTGCAGACTTTGATTGTGTTTAAGAAAACCTAAGATAATCTAGAAATCATTAGAACTAATAAAAATGCTCAACAAATTTGTGGTATGCAAGATCAACAATTAGCAATAGCTTAAAAATATATTAATAAAAAAGACCCCATTGACAATATCAACATCAACTAAAATATGTAGGGGCAAAACAGCTGACTTATCCATGCAAGTTCTTTATGAAATAAAATATTACAAATTTGAAATACATAAAAGAATCCCCAAGCAAATGAAATTATGTAGTAAATTCTTAAATGGAAGAGCTGATATCATAAAGAAGTCAATTCTTCCCAAATGTATTTATCAATGTAATGCAACTTCAATAAAAATTTCAAAAGAATTTCATGTGAATCTTGGACAAATTTAGTCTAAACTTTGTGAGTATAGGACAAAAATATCCAAAACAACTCTGGGAGAAAAATGAAAAAGAATGATGAAACGTAGAAAGAAAAAGATTATTTGGTTCATGATTTTTATGCTGGAAAGTTCAGGACTGGACATCTGCCTTTGATGAAGGTCTCAGGCTGCTTCCACTCATGGCAGAAGGCTAAGTAGAGCCAGCATGTGCAGAGAACACATGACAAGAGAGGAAGCAAGAGAGAGAGATGAGAGAGGTGCCAGACACGTTTTGACAGCCAGCTCTCTTGGGAACTAATAGAGTGAAAACTAACACATCCCAGAGGGAGGTTATTAATCCATTCATAAGATATCTACTTTCATGACCCAAATAACTCCCATTCAGCCCTACCTCCAACATTTGGGATCAAAGTTCAACATGAAATTTAGAGGGGAAAAACATTCAAACCATAGCATCTTGTTATATGCAACTTGTTTGCATTGACCAACGAAGTTTTACGGCTTAGAGCGTATTGATTTCTGATATGCTGTGTGATTCCATTTCTTTTTCTTTCTACCATTGATCCAAACATATCAGTATTTATCATGACATAGCTGAGAAAATTCTGTCTTAGATATTTTTAAAATTTATGTTTTTGGAATGAGATATAGAATTTTTTTTTATTTCAGCATATTATGGGGGTACAGATGTTTAGGTTAGGTATGTTGCCCTTGCCCCATCTCCCCCGCTAAGTCCGAGTTTCAAATATGTCCATCCTTCGGGTGGTGCGCATTGCACTCTTTGTGTATGCATATACCCATCCCCTCTCCCGCCTCCCCCCTCCCCCCCCCGTCCAACATCCAATAGATGTTATTCTCATATGTGCATGGAGTACTATTCAGCTTTTCTTTTTCTTGTTGTTATTTTATCTCTTAATCAATTTTCGTTTGTAAATATGAAGTCTATTGATTTTATAGCTAGGTAATTTAATCCATTTTCTTATTGTTTGTAATAAGTTTTCATTGGCTTACTTCTTCATTACTGATTCTAATTCCTCTAATTGCTTTTTCTTGTCTAATAGCCTAGATAATATCTCCATCATGAGATTAAGTATTAGTAAAGATAGCATTTTTATGTTAGTCTCAATTTTAGTGGAAAAGTCTCTAGTATTTTTTCACTAAGTAAGTTGCAGGCTTTTGTATTTAGGCAATATAATTAATTCCTATTTTATTGAGTTTAAAAAAGTATGTGTGGGCACTAGATTTTGTTGAAGCTTTTCCTACATTATGGAGACTCATCACATGACTTTTCTGGTTTCTCTATTAATAAGACAGATTATATTAATGGCTTATGAATATTGAATTATCTTTGCATTCCTAAAATAAACCTCATTTGGTCATCTTTTATGTTTGTTAATATTTTACTTTAGGTTTTTATACCTATATTCCTAAGTGAGATTAGTCTATAGTTTTCATTTTGATGTAATCTTCATGACAGTTAAAAAAGAATATATTTCCTTCACAAAACAAAGTTTGAAATTTTCCTTCTTTTTTATGTTCTAGTATAGTTTAAGTAGCATTTGTGTTATCTAATTTTAAAAGATTTGGTAGAATTTCATTGTGAAACCATTTATGTCTGATGATTTTTTGGGAGGGAGTTTGTGAATTATTCTGTATATTTCTTTCCTGGCAGTAGATATAATTAACTTTTCTGTCTCTACAGGGACAACCTTTGCTCGGTTATATTTTTCTAAAAAAGTATCTATTTTCACTTACATTTTCAAATTAATTTGCATAGAGTCATACAGAAATATCATAATTTAAAATTTTTCTCTTTTGTAGTTATTTCCTTCTTCCGGTTATTTCTAGTTTGTTTATGCTTTAATCCCTTTTTTCTTAAATAGGTTAGATAGTGTTTTGTATATTTTATTGATTCTTTTCAGCTTTCAGATTTATTTGTTGGTTATTATTTTACTTAGTTTTTTAAAATCTCATTAATTCCTAATTTATTATTATTAATTCCCTCTGTCTAATCCATTTTGGTTTACTTTGTTTTTGTTTTTTATCCTGCTTTTCTAGTTGTGTGTCTAATTAATTTTTACTTTTTTTTCTTTTTTGAGTTAGTATGTAATGTTATAATTATTTCTCTGGATAACTGCTTAAACTCCATCCCACAGATTCTGATTTGTTATTAAGTTTATAATCAGAGTTAGTTAGGTTTAGGGGGATCAAGTGATCTATGTTCTAGAATGATATTTTTGCTTCGGTGGCAAGTCAGAGAGTTGGCAGGAAAACTCGCTGTAGTAGTTCAAATAAGAGATTATGAGAACCTGAGTCAAGGCACTGGAAGAAGTAAAGGAGAAGAAAACATAGTGTTAATATTTTAGGGGTAGATTTGATAGGATGCCATTATTAATTTGGATGAGAGAGGAACAGGGAGGAATAAAAAATAATTCCTTTGTTTCTGGTTTTGAGGCCTGTTATCCAAACTGGAGAATTCAGGAGAAGAAACAAGTTCGAGGGCCATTAAGTGACAGGTTGACAGGTGGGATTTTGAGCATGTTGAGTTTGAAATGCCTGCAGAACATCCAAATGGAAACATCTAGTTGGAAGCCTTATTTGAGAGCCCAGGAGACAAGTCTGAACTGGATGTGTGTTTTCAGATGTAATAGCTGAAGCTATGCATGATCATGAGGCCATTTCAGTTTGCATGGTAAGAAGTAGAGTAAGGTTAGAAACAAGGCTCCCAGCCTTACTGCTGACTTTTCTTTAAAATGTGACCCTCTTCAGGATCATAGGCCTTGAAAACGCAAGGCCAAGTATTGTCATCCTTTTTGAATCTTTTTAGTGAGGATGATCTGTTCGGTGTCCAAAGCCAAGGAGCTCAATTTTGAATATCCTAATTAAAAAAGAAAATATAAATAAGACTTAATTGGAGAAAGCTCTGTCTTAAGTCAGTCTTGATTTCTTGGTGAATTGACTTGGTGAGATAATAAAGGAAGAATAAATAGAACTCAGGTTCAGATTTCTCTGGGTTAGGCCTGCTGAGATGAAATTCTTCTTCAAATGCGTATTAAGTTGAGGAAGTGAATCACTAAGAGAGATGTGATTTGTGGTCTGAGAACATTTAGGAGGAGTGAGCCATGGTGGTGAAAAGTACTTTTAATGTTTTCATGTCATTGGACACATTTTGATTTAGAATTACATTTCAAAAGAGGTCTTGGCCAATCAGTGATGGAGTGTCTCATCTGAACTGCCTGCTCTGAAGCCATGAAGTGCAAAGGAATGGCAACGCAACATGACAAGCTTGTAGCTGCAGTGTGACTCTTGTGTCTTGGGGTGACGGAGGACTGGAAGGCATACTTTTTACTATGGTGCAAAATAGACACATCTCTAAATATAAATTTTGGTTGTTGTGGTTACTATTCTCAAAGTTTTCTCTCCTTCAGCATTCTTCATTCTGTTGCTCTTTTCTTCTTTTATCTGGTAGGTACAAGAAGCTGATTTTCTTAAACTTTAGTCTTTTTGACTCTTTTATTTGTGATTTAATAAACCCTGGCATTTGTATGCTTGGTGTTCTGTTATCTATCTAATTTCACTTTCAGACTCACCCCACGAGGAAGAATTATTAGTGCTATTTAATATATGAGGAAGCCAAGTCATAGAAGATTTTAATGAGTTGAATTAGTTAACATGCCAGTGCATTGTGGATCTGTAATCTTAATGTAAATATTCTGATTTGAAGATAGGAGTTTTAAAATTGGAACTAAATGGTTAACACTTATGTGTACATATGGTAGTAAAATTCAATAGAAATCAAGCAGTGGGAGGGGGAGGAGGGGATGAGTAAATTCATACCTAACGGGTATGATGCACATTGTGTGGGTAATGGACACACTTATAACTTTGACTCAAACTGTACAAAAGTAATTCATGTAACCAAAATGTTTGTGCCCTTATAATATTCTGAAATTAAAAAAGGATAAGTAGCATTTCCTACTTAATTGTATTTACCTTTATACATAAAGAAAGTAAAGATGAAGAAAAGTAAGATAGTAGAAGGGAAACACAGTGTTTCAAAGCAGTTTCCAAGAATCAGAAAATGGATCTTGAGCTGCCAGAAACTACCATTAATTTTTTTCATTAGAGAAGATTTCTCATACTATTTCTAGGGCTTTGTGATTTAGGGAAATCATATCACAATTTTCTGTTACAACATAAAAATCCTTAATAGCTTGAAAAAAGAAATACTCTTTGGGGTAGGATCAATGAATTTCTTTTAACTTTTTATGTTCTCTTAAAGGGGCTATAGCTACAAGGGAGGAGGTGAGGGAACCATAAATCATAGATGTTGAAATACTGAAAGCTGTGAACATAAATGTTGCGATAAATACCAAGTGGTATCAGATTTTGCTGTGAAATTCCAAAGTGAAATATAATCCTTTAGTGTGAGGAAAGAAATCTTAGAGTGAGCAACAGTTAAAGGTAGTCAGCTTCCTTTTACATTTTGAAGGGTGAGCAAAATCTTAAGGCTGTTGTGTGTCAGTCAGTCCAGAAACAGCAAGGGAATGGCCATTTCATGCCAGTAGGTTGTTTGTCTTTTTTTTCCACTGTATGCCTTTCTTCTTGTTCTGTGTATATATATTATATACCTATTACATATACAGAGGACTTTTTGACATCAAAGATTCTGGTTCTGCAGCTTGGATAATCTAGGAGATTATACCGACCATAACATAGCAGGCACATACCAGACACTTGACCCCTAAAAGGGAGTCACAGGCCATGGCATATTTAAACACAGTGAAAAGTGAAGTTAACAGCCAGCATGTTTTTGAACAAATGTGCATTGTTGTCACAATTGAAACCACATGCTGAGTAATATAACATAGGTGCAACCTAACTGAGAATGTGTGGACAGTTAGAACCATGAATGTATTATTATTTTTTTTTATTTATGTTATGTCTGTGAGTCTTGGGGCCCCCTCACACTGTTTTCTTAGTGGAAGTCAGCAACATAAGCCCAGCTACATGGATGGAGCTGAGCACTAAAGGACTAGATTCTCTCTAGCTGCTGGCACTATGGAAAGATTTCAGCTGCTGTAACAAGCACCTGAGGACCCGATCTTCTGAAACCATGTCAAACTTGAACTTATCTAAGAGGCTGCACTGCAGCCTGCTGAGCTAGACATCTCTGAATGTAAAGCTATTTCAATGGCTGTTTATTACTTTATAGAAAATTTAGCCATAGACAATTGTATGAAGAGATATCGACCAAGTTAAATGTTTCAAGCTTCATTTAGTTTGAAATAACACATGTTTATTCTTCTGAGCTCCAATTTTTCAGCTCTGATGCATCCATTTTTTTTTGTTTATAAGCAAGCTAAATTAAGACAGGTTAGATATGTTGAATTTTCTCTGCAAGCAGATGAGAATGATGAAATAATGATTTATTTGTGAATTCTTTATGCAGTAACAGCTGGAGTGGTCTGGAGATCCCATTGGTAATTTCCTTCTGCTCCTGTTCTATGTCTTTACTTGTAGCCAGCGATAGAAAGCTTCAGGGGAAAGAGGAAGAGGAACACAGGGAGTGTCTTCTGTTTGTTGGCGGTATTCCTCTCCATTTGGAAGGAGCATGGGATCTGTGGGAAGAGTGTAAACTCCTGCCTGGGAAAGGAACCAAAGGTACCACTTTCTCCCATTCAGTATATTTTCTTCTCACACATTTCTGGGATTACCACTTTCTCTAGGTAAAAAGAAAGGCTAAAGTTAAATAGCCAGTCTCCCTGGTAGTAGAGTTCCCTGACTTCATTTCACACCCACATCCTATTTCACCAGGGATAATATTTACAGTTCACTTTAAATCTTATATTAATACCAGGGGACCTTCTCTTACTTTCTGGATATTCATTTATTTATTTATTCTGCATACATTTAAGCACCTGCTTTATGTATAATAAGTGCTAGTTTTTTGTGGGGAGGAGATGAGCAATTAATATACATGGTATTTTTCTTCGTATGTCTTTTCATTTAGAGGTGAAAAAAACACACTCATAAGAATAAATTATACACCAAAAAATGAATTCACAAAGCAGCATTAGATAAATAAAATAGAAAATAAGTTATGTGAATTTAGAGACAAAGGGGAGTCGGCATTTCACTTTAGACAGAAATTATTCTTGATGAGAGGGATTGTGCTCTGTCTTAGAGTCTCTGTAGAGGTTGAATGGGAAGAGAAGACTGAAGTTCTTTCCAAGATTGTGGAATGATGAGAGCCAAGCTGTAGAGGCAAAAAGAGCATTGCACGGACAGGAAATTGTGAGTAGACTAGTTTCACCAAGGGAAATATCTACTTATTCTTTAATTTCAGCAAGTATTTTTTGAGTTCCTACTGCTCAATGCAAAGTGCTTGAGATACAAAGATGAAAAAGATAGACAGCTATCAGAGAAGTTACAGTCTGGTAGATGATGTGGACAATAAACATGGGAACTTATAAATTTATGAAATAATGATAAATTGGGTAGGAATTATTAGAAAACATATAGGATTGTAGGAGTAAGAAAAAACCTGGAAAATAAAAGAACTTTATGTATATTATAGCCCAGATGAGGCAATGTAATGTTGTTTAATTAGTCAGTCGACCTAGGTTCAAATCCTGGCTCTGCCATTTATTGGCTATGGTACTTGGTAAGTTACCAAACCTTTCTGAGCATAGATTTCATGGGTTTCCTACTTTGTTAAGTGGTAACAATACTATCTAGCTCATAGGATTGCCATAAAAATGAAATTAAATAACATCAATTATTGTTTTAAAAAATCCCAGCATGTGTAGTTTTTGGTACATAGGAAATAATACACATTAAAACCCATCCTTCATTCATGCCAAAGTGCCAGGGAAGAAATAAGGAGATGCTACTTTTTCTTTTAGAAAAAAACTCTGAAATCTTTATAATGATTATGAGTTCACATGGTAAGTTAGAGATCACAAATTGGCCTTTCATCACTAATTTTATTTTCCCTGTTGGTGGATTTATGTTCCCTGGTGGTAGATTGGCTGACAGACCAGTCTTAGTCAATAGTCATAGAACCTGAACACTCATCTCACAGAGGCCACACAAATACTTATGTATTTGTCTTCTCTGCTATTATTTTTGCTTTTTGGGGGATGAATATAAGACATTTCTGTTAATGAGTGGAGGGTAGGAGCTAATTCAATGGGAGCAATTTTTGCTTTGATCATAGTAATAACAACATATAAAAACCTCTTCCTATCCACAGAAGTTTTTTCTTTGATTCAGAGTCACTGAAGCAAAGTTCAACTTATTAGGATCCTACAGTGTTCTTTCTTTTCTAATCAAAGTGGGGATTGGTGGGTAAGTGTTCAGAACAGGACATAGTTTCTGATGCACTTGGAGAATAATTTTATCTGTGAAGGAAAAGTTTGTATTTTCCTATGTGGATATTCATGGCGCCATTATTTTCCTTTGGTGGTATCTGATAGAAAGTTACTGTATCTTGGCAAATATGGTTCTGCTGTTGTTGGAGATACCAAGAAATTGGAGAGGCAATTTCATAAAATACTGAGTGATTAAGCTAAAGAGAAATTGAACTTCAAGAACTCATGGACCTGGGAGAAGATATTATGTTTTCCAACTGGTCTGGATGATAGTTCTCAAATTGAATGTCAAAAGTTAAAATACTAAATCAACAAAATATTATCAAATCAATTTTATTTATGTCAAAAGAAATTCTTATCTGTCCTTTGCACAGTAAGATTTTAGTCTTTGCTGGTGACTTAAATACTGTTTTGATTTAGTTCATATGTAAGCATGATACTTCCTCCTTCCACAAAGAATTTAAGGTGGACAATGGACATAGATTTGTTAGGATGTTACCCAGGAAAAGACCACTCAGAACTTCCAACATATTTTGTGACACTGGATATCAAGCATTAATCATATTTTTACTTTTAGTCCTTGTGCTTTTATTTTTATAGCTTTCCTCAATGATTTCCAGCTGTTTCTTGTCCCCTGGCCTCTTCTCTTAGACTTTTCATTCCATGTGGTCATTAACCACGATCACTGGGCTCAGCAAAGGCTTTATTCTGAGGAAATAGAAGTGCTCTGAAGTGGACATTGATACTAGACTGAAATGGCAATGAGCAGGCTGTTGTTCTTGCTTAAATCAAGTGAAGTAAAACAGCAAAATCAATGGTAGAAAATAATGTGGATGAAATATTTCACTTCTAAAAGCTCATACTTAATCTAACCAATAATATCCATAATAATTATACCACTGAAATAGAAATCCTAAAACAAAATACACACTAAAGTATTTTAAAATAATTACATGCCAAGAAATAGATATAATTTTCCATCGGTAATTCAAAGTGTTTCTCTAGGACTCAGTCCTGAATTAGGCACACGTTAATTTCCATTGACTACCTGGTCTGAGTGTATCAGTTCAAGATGACTGATGAAGCTTATTCATTTGAACACATATCCCTCTCATGGAAATATTAAAATGAGAATTAGATAATTATAATGAAATAAACATGTAATGAGAAGAATGGGAGGGAGTTTCTTGAACCAACACAATTATTTTAACAAGTATCTGGAAGGCAGAAAGATGGAGGAGTGATGATTAGGGAAATAGAATGGAGAAAGACAATTCAACCTAGAAAACAAGCAGAGGGGCTGAAGCTCATCTCTGTATTTCTAAGTACAGTGATGTGCTACATAATGATGTTTTAGGTCAATGATGGAGACCACATACATGATGGTAGACCCGTAAGATTATGATACATATTTTTACTGTATCTTTTTTGTTTCAATATGTTAGACATACAAATACTTACCATTGCATTACAGTTGCCTGCTGTATTCAGTACAGTAACAAGATGTGCATGTGTGTGGCCTAGGAGCAATAAGCTATACCATATAGCCTAGGTGTGCGGTAGGCTATACCATCTAGGTTAGTGTAAGTACACTCTGTGATGTTCACATGATGAAATCATCTAATGAAGATTTCTCAGAACATATCCCTCTCATTAAGGGATGCATGATTGTAGGACATAAATAGCTTCTGGTAGTCTTCCATGATTCCTTCTTTTTCACCTCTTCACAATCAATAAACAAGCCATGCTTACTGATTTTATCTCCTACATATTAAGCTAGAATTGTCCTCAAACACCTGACTTTCTCCTCCCTTCCGTCATTCTGTTACCTGCCTTAGTTCATGCTGTCACTGTCTGTAGTTCTGACTATTGCTGCAGCTTCTATCTGGTCCCCCTACCTCCAGGCTTGGTTTTATACTGATCTTTCTAAAATGTAGATCTTGCTAAGTAAGCCACTTCCCTAATTAGCTTCCCCTGGCTTTCGGAATAAGCAGTTTAACAGAAAATGCAGTCATCGTGGTCTTCCTCTTTATGTCATTAACTCCAATCCACTTGCCCTCTGCCATCACTGTCCATTCTATTTACGCTCCACAAGTGCTGATCTTGTCCTTCCCTAAAATACTGTGCAGCTTCACATCTCACTGCTTTTGTTCATGCCACTCATTTTGATTACAATGTGCTTTCCTAGGATACTCCCCCATCTCCATGACTTCTTTTCCTAAGAAATTTCAGTATATCTTTTAAAATACTCTAATACTTAGCAGTTGCCTTCTTTGTAAAATCTTGCCTGCTTGCACAAGCTTCTATTACAGTAGATATCAAATCGCATCATGCTTATTTGTTTTATATGTCCATTTCTCTTATTAGACTGTGAGCTCTTAGAGAAGAATTGTGTATTTGTAGCTGTGAGGCCCAAGTATTTTTTTTAAATCAAATTTAGAGAACTTTCAACTATCATTTCTTTAAATAGTTTTTATGTCCCTTCCCTTTACAGAGACTCTGATGACACCTTTATAAAACCACTTGATGTTATCCCACAGTTTATTGATATTGTGTTTTATTTATTTGATTTTATTCTGTGTTTCATTTTGGATATTTTCTATTGTTACATTTTGAAGTTTGCTCATTTTTTATTTTGAAAAATTTCATATTTAATTAATCCCATTCAGTATATTTTTCATCTTGGCCATTGAGGTTGGCATCTCTAGAAGTTTAATTTGTGTTTTTTAAAAAAATATATTCCGTGTTTCCACTTAACTTTTTGCATGTCTGGAATGCATTTGTAATGGCTTTAATATTACTATCTGCTGATTCCAATATCTCTGTCAGTATTGGTTTGGTTTCAATTGATTATTTTTTTTTCCTTACTGTGGATTGTATTGTCCTGCATCCTTGCATGCCTGTTAATTTTTTACTGTATGTCAAACTTCATGGATTTTTACTTTATTGGGTGTTGGATATTTTTCTATTAATATAAATATTCTTAAACTTTGTTTTTGGGATGCAGTTAAACTCTTGGAGCAGTTTGATACTTTTGAGTCTCACTTTTAAGATTTGTTAGGTAAGACCAGAGTAGCATTTAGTCTGGGACAATTTTATCCCACTACCAAGTCAAGATTCTTCTGAGCACTCTACCTATTCCTGTGAATTATGAGTTTTTCATTCTGGCTAGTGGAAACAGGCACTTTTCCTGGCCCTGGGTGAGTGTTGTATACTTGTCTTAGTCAGTTTTGGCTGATGTAACAAAGTACCATAGACTGGGTGGCTTATAAACAATAGACATTTACTTTCCGCAGTTCTGAGAGTTCTATAGCTTGGAAGTCTGAGATCAGGGTGCCATCATGGTTGGATTCTACTCAGGGCCTTATTCTGGATTGCAGACTCCCAACTTCTGTCCTTGCATGGTAAAAAGAGAGTGAGCTAGTTCTTTCACTTCTTCTTAAGAGGGCTCTAATCCCATTTGTGAGAACTCCACCCTCATGATGCATTTACCTCCCAAAGCCCCACCTCCAAATACCATTACACTGGGGATTCGATTTTACCATACTAATTTTGGGAGGGACACCTTCAGTCTGTAACAATACTGTTTTCTCTAATCCTTTGGGTAGTTCTTTTCTTGGCCTTAAATAGTTTGGAACCCCTCTACAGATATTTGTAATTCTCTCCATATGCAGTTGTCCTTTTTCCAGAATTCTGTTTTGTGATCTCTGGTTATCTTGGTCTCCTTAGACTTTCAACTCCATCATCTCAGCTCAGAAAATCTTGGCTTTGCTTGGGTACTCTCCTTATGTTGCTGACTGTAAACTCTCAAGGCAGTAAGTTCTGGCAATTGTAGAACTCACTTCATTTTTTTTTCCATCTGCTAAGGATCACTTTCCTGTTGCCTGATGTGAAATGTCTTGAAAACTATTGTTTCACATATTTTGTTCAGGTTTTTTGTTGTTTCACATGGGAGAGTAAATCTAGGCCTTGTGACATCATTGTGGCTGGAAGCAGAAATCCTCCTATATTTCTTATCAAATCGTTACAAAAAAGAAATTACTACTGTAATCTTTAGGATCAAAAATCCAAGATCATCTAAAACAGAAAGCACCAGGCCCAGATGGGTTCACTGGTAAATTCTACTACCATTTAAGGAAGAAATTATACTGATTCTCCATAATCTCTCTTATAAGATAGAATCATAGGGAGTACTTCCTAACTCATTGTGTAAGGCCAGCATTCAATTTACTGTTGCCAAATTCTCTCATCACCAAATCCCTAAAATTAAAAGTAATAGTTATTAGAACTCATAACCAGAATAAAACAGGAAAATAATGTATGCATTGTTTTTCAGAATTGTTAAAATTTTGTGTTGCTGATCATCAATTACTGCACAAAATATTGAATGACAGGGACCTAAACTAAATTTTTTATTGACTAATACAATTAGGGTGCAGGATGATAAAGTTTAGTTTGTTTCGTGCTTGAATTTGTATTATTAAAATCATTTTATGATCCATAATTTTCTGATGCAAATGAATCATGCTTCTGAATAGCAGTTAGCTTTGTTTTACACCAAACATCTCTATTATCATATAAAATATCCAGTATGGGCACCAGAATATTTCTAGCAATTTTAACCTGGACTATATACCTAGGACTATAATACCTAGAAGACATTAATTTAGAACTTTAGAAATGTGTCTCACTCTGAGAAGATTAATTTGAGAACGACTGAAGTCACATTGGAGAATTAAATGATACAAATTAAAATTCTGACTTTAATTTTTAATTTGTTCTCATCCAGAATAAATAAAAATATTGCAAGATTCTGTTGATCCTATTCTGTTTCCATCCTGTTTTCTACTGAGATAGTCCATTCTTTGTTTGAGCTGTTGATTATTAATAATGACTTAAGAAAAAATTAAGATAATTTAAAAATAATGCCTTGATTTTCTTTTACTTCTTTGATACATTGTATTTGAAAGGGATATTTTGAAATTGCTCAAGGTTCATATGAATTAAAGAATATTTGTCAAAGATTTATCTATTCCATGCATATTGTATCATCCATAATGTCCCTGCCATTAAACATTTAATCAATACATATTTTTTGTTCTCATTTATGTGGACAGTGCTGTTTTCAGAGGTCATTGATTATATTTCTGGGACATTATGAAATTAAAATAATAATCATATATAATTAAATGACTATAAAATTCAGAGGAAATAATGGATAAACTAATTTTACAAAACCTGTTTCCCATTTTATAGTTATTTTAAGTTACTTTATTGTTACATATATTTTTTTCAACTGATATTCAAAGGCCTGGAGTTAGTATATCTCTCCATTCAGATACCAGTTAAGGAAGTAGTCAGGCTTAGAGCTTAGTACTTAAACACTTGTGTATAAGTAGTTTGGTGCAAAGCAATTACACTACCTGTGCAAACTATGAGTCTTTGAGAAAACAGATTTGGATTATATATTTTGGAAAATGTGATGTTACAAATGATGTCTGTAACTAGTGATTTAGATAAACTGAATGATATAGGACAGTTTATTTTAAATCATCTTAAGATGGAAAAGCAGGATAATCATATTGACTTTTAGTGAGGGAAGATGGATGGTAACTTGCTTTGGGTTTGGCAAGTCATTTGGTGATATCTCTTAGAGCAGGAGTTCTTAAACCTTATTGTGCCTAAGACTCAGTTGGGAGCTTTTACAAATGTTAATTACCAGGCCCTAACTCAGAAATTATTTTGCAATATATCTTAGGTAACACCTGGGATTATTTGTTTGTAGGAACACCTTGAATGAGTCTAATGTAGATGGTTGTAGACTTCACTTTCTGAAACACTGTCTTATACTACTCCTGTTTGCTTTTGTGTTCTTTCTTCCTTGTTAAGATGTGCAGCAAAAAAACATTTTATTATTTGATCAGACTCTCTGTTACTTTCGATTAATAATTGATATAGTAAAGATGATATTTAAAGATATACATATCTGTTGTGCTAAGCTGAAGAGCTTAGGTGCAGCAGAAAGAGAATAAACAGAAAGTAACAATTTGACATTATGTTTTTTCTCCAGGATTTCATATAATTTAATATTAATTATTTTAAATTTGTACTTATCAAAGTTTTTGCTTTGTTTTGTCTCTTATGACCCAGTGCTCAACATAATCTGTCAACCATCAGCTGAATATAAAAACTTATACATTAAGATAGTGTTATATCATATCTTTATTTTATTCATTTCAGACATTATTAGTACTTTTTGATACCATGATATGTTGTTTTCCTTTTATAGTATCCTTTTACCAGTGTGACTAATTTTTATTAAACATAAGGATTTTGGGCCATCAGAAACATTGTGATACTACGTGTGAGTGAGGGTGTGTGTGTGTGTGTGTGTGTGTGTGTGTGTGTGTGGTGAGAGCTCCCTTCTAGAGAGGGAAGGGAATGACTGACCTGAGTGGGGGAGTGGAAGGAAATGGTAATAGATAGGGAAAAAGAACTGGGGATGAGAAAGATAGGAAGAAATTAGAAACAAACAAAAAAAGTAGAGAGATGGAAAAGAAAGGAATAGCTTGCTTTGGTTAATGCAAAGGTTTAGAACAATTGGATATTTTAAAGTTAAATTTGATGGCTCAGTTGTGTGGAGCATTCACAAACGGGTGTCTGAGAATGAGCCATATGGTAGCGTTTTCTTCTGGACTGACACAGTCATGTAATCTGAAGGGTAGGTCTTTAATGTCCATTTGCTATTTGCCATAGAAACATCCAAATGACTTAAGAGGGAAAAAGACAGATACTCTCACCAAAGGGCAGCACTTTTTATTCATTCTTTGCCACTTGTGGTGGTCATATGTGTGTGTGTGTGTGTGTGTGTGTGTGTGTGTGTGTGTGTGTGTGTCTGTGCCTGTGGTGGGGGCCTAAGAAAACAGAGGGAAGACAGTATGTGGCAGGACAACTGGCTGTCTGGGAATCAGTCTTATGGGTGCTATGGCATCTTGGTTGTATCACTTCAGATGCAGAATCTGGCCTCCAGATTTTTAGGCCCAAATCTCAAGACCAATGTCTATTGATGTTTCCTTATTGTAAAGCAGACTACCAATTTATTTTGGAGTACATCACTCTCCAGTGACTGAAATTGGGAAAGGCTTTGAATGTCAAGATAACTACTGTGTGCCTTATGTAATTGGTAACTAATAAATATTTTTTGGTAGAATTATTTCTTTTTCTTTGTTCCTTTTTCATAATATTCTAACTTCTAAAAAATAAAAATGCTGAATCTTTGAGAATATGGAAAACAAAATAAAATTTATCTGTTGCTAAAGACCCTGTTTGAATTTTTTTCTCCATTAGTAGTAGAATTATAGTAGGAATATATTTCACTTTATATGTAGATGAAATATGATAATAACTTTTTTCTGGTCTTACCAATGCTCATTAGGTTGTACAAAACTGTAACCATATCATACTTAGTTTTTCAAAGTTTAGTAATAACTTCCATATCTGTAAATTTAATAATAAGAATTTCATGTGTCTTGTTTTTGGTTGAAGTAATTTGGCATTAACTTATAATAACAAGTGGCAATCTGTCAGTATTTAAATAGCAACTGTTGTTTGCCTTCCACTTAGAAGAGCTCCGTTTACACCTAGTGTATGCATGTGTGTAAAAACTTACCAACAACTTATCAACCATACAGAATCTCTTTTCCTGATTTTTTTTTTTTTGTTGTTGGTGGAAATGTATGCTAATGTAATACTGCTGTAAGATAATTCTAAGGGATTAGATATTTTTCTTTCCAGTTAATTTTTCAGGGAAATAGTTATCTTAATTAGAATAACTGTTATATGGGACAGTATTTCTGGGCCCACCTCAGACCTTCTGAATCAGGGTCTCTGAAGGTAAAGCATAGCATTCTGAATTTTAAAATATCTCCCTGGGTAATTCTAATGATCAGTGAGGTTTGGAAGCTATGAGTCTGGTACATGGCAAAAGAAAGTTACTGAAGAGTTCCCATGCCATAAACTCAGAACCTGGGTTATCTCTGGTGGCTACTGTGTGTTTCAGTCCTGGCCCAGTTAGACCCTTAGTCTATTTCTGTCTGGATTCTTGAGAAACCTACTCTGACCCCTAGGTAGTAAATTCTCATTTGGCGCGTTTTGGCAAGAGTCTTTCAGGGAGTCTTGTGTGTATGGAACCAGATCCATGCTTCACAGGGCTCCAGGTTTCCTAAAATGACCCCGGCTTCCATTGGAACAGATCATAGTTAGACCATGACGTTGTGGGCTGGTATGGTTGCTATGTATGCCAAAGCTTCCTAATGCTTCCCTGGATAGCTGGATCCTTGGAAAAAGTAGATTGACTGTATACCAGGAAATTCCAGAATAGAGAATAGAGAAAACTAGTCTTTGGGGTAAATTTATGCAAAATTTATGAAAAACTTTGTATCTCATGGATGTGATTTAGAATAAAGAATGACTAAAAGTCAAGAAAACAGACAATGGTTGTGTAAAGATTGCTTTAAGATAGTGATAAAAAAAACAAACATGGGGGAAGCATCAAGAAAAGCATTAAGTAAAACTGCTATCTTTGAGTCTTAGATCTTAAATTGATGAAAAATCACAAAAACAGTTTTAAACTGGCTGTTTTGTGTATTAGGTAGTCATTACCAGATTACTAAAATTAAGTTAGGCTATATCCTTAGACACAGCAATGAAGATTGACACAAACCTTGAGTTTAAGATTTAAACTGGACATGGAATTGTTGTGAACCACATTTGGGGAAACGACTAATAAGAGTTTAAGAAATTTATTAGTATCTTCCATGAAGCCAGAAATCTGTCTCTTAATTTTAGTCCTGGGTAATAGTAGATGTGTTTTATTTACCCCATTTAATCTGAATCATGTGGAAAGGGTATTTTAGGAAAATACTTAAAAATTTTATTTACCATTTCTGCATGTTTATATATATAAAATGTGGGCTCAACTAACTTATTGAGTCTTGGAAAAAGGCATATATGTGTGCATAAAGAACTTGGTCAACTTACTAAAATTTAATTTTTATCTTTTGGCTACTTGCTAAAATAAGCCCATTAGCTGGGTGTGGGTGAGGCAGGAGGATCACATGAGCCCAGGAGTTTGAGGTTGCAGTGATCTGCAATGATGCCACTGCATTCTACCTGGTGTGAAAAAGGGAGCTTCTGTCTCAAAAAAAATTAAAATAAAATAAATAAATAAAATAAATAAATATAAATAATCCCATTTCTATAAGAATAAAAGTAACTTAATCTAAAATCATATGAACTAACAAGATATTTTAAAATTGGAAACGGAGGAGCCAAGAAAAAGTGTGAAAAGAGAATTTAGAATCACTCAGGAGGAAGGAGAAGGTAGACAAAAAGATACCTTTCAGTCATCTGTCAGTGACCAGGAACCACATGGTGGGAAGAAAGACCAAGGGTCACAGTAGAACTGAGGAAAAATTAGAGAGAAGTGGAGCTGTGAGCACCAAGCAGATAGGGGAGTGAAGTGTGGGATGACTAAGGCCAGTTCCAAGCTACCTGTTGACTTGATGTTGTTGTTTGACAGGAGACACAGAGAAGTCCATGAAACAATACACTGATTGGGGTGGAGAGTACTGGATGTTTCTAATTTATATTAAATAAAAAATGTCACATGACACTCCTAAAAAATCTGAACACATAAGCTAATAATAATAAACAACGTATAAATCCATGGATTAACATAAAAGTTCAAATGACAATAAGATGTTAAGACAAAAGAATGTATTTAAATTCAAATATGGACCCCATATGACTCTAGTACTTTCATAGGAAAAAAACAGGGTGCTTTTATGAGTATTTTTGTTTCTACTATATATGACAGGAAGAGAAAAGACTTGAGATTTTGATTCTAGACTAGAGCTCAGTAGAGTGGTTAACAGAACTTTCAAAACTGAAAAAGCTACGTTTCTTCAAGTAGTCATTGTTTCTGGATCATTGACTTAAGAGATATTTTTTTCTGGCAACTGAAAATTTCTTTTATTTATTTAGGCACATCTGTGAAATTACTTTTCTCTTGAAAGATAGATTTTCCAGGTTAGCGCGTAGAAGAGAGTTCTTTTAAATGAAGTATAGACTTCACTATTCTATGTGTTTTCATGTCAGTTTTACAAAATGAGAAATCAAACAGAATGTATGCTTGCTGTTTATTGTGTTAAGAAAGGAACTTTTATCTCTTGCTGATTTTCAAATATGAATAGCAGAACTATAGACAAACTGGTAGTAGAGTCCAGGGCTTGGATCTAGTTATCTTTAATATGGCACAGAGTAAGTGCTCTTAGCTTTGTTAACTTAGGAATTCCACCTGGAATGAGGTCACAGGGCTGCTTTGAATTTGCTTGGTATTATAACTTTAAAATGTTGTCATAGTTTTATAGCTTTTTGGGGTATAGATTGAACATGAAATTTAGTCTAAATATTGCAGATGCAAATTGCATTCAATTTTGGTTGAAGCCCTAGAAATATATGAATGAGATAGAAGGCATAGAGTGAACTCTCTGGCTTAGATTTCTCTGGCTTTCTGGTAACATTTGGAGAGCAATTTAAAAGCAGGTGCTTATCGTTCTCATTTTCAGAATGACAACGTGTACACAAAAGCTATTTAAATCCTCTTTGTTATATGGAGTCCAACTATCTTAAATCCAGTAGGTTAAAAAAAGACTTCCTACTTCGAACCCAATAATTTTGACAGATTGTCTGAGCCTTGTTTTCCAGGGAAATGATACATTTATCTATGATCTAAAAGGAAATCTGTTCCTTTCATCTTCAATGTGTGGTACAAATGTGTTTAGAGTGTGTTTTATATTTATTTTTGAGAATGTTTATTACCGTGCCAATGGGTATGCCTTATATCAAATATGGGTGTTTCAGCAACAGATGTTTAAATTATACTTCCACTCTATGGCAAGCAAAATCGTTTTTTAGTGTCAAAATAAATAAATATAACAGTTTGACTGATAACTCCCAACTAGCGTCTAACCTGAAGAACCTTAACATAGACACAAAAAACCTAACATGTTTTTTGGCAAGTATTATAGGAAAGAATTACCTAATACACATAAAGTATAGCTTTACTCAGACAGTTTAAGTAGGATGAACACCTAGGATATGAAGGGCACTTGATGAGTGATAATCTCAGGTTGGGGAAAAATATCTCAAACAGGATGAGGGTAGGTCACTGAAGATAGAATTTTTTTAAACATTGGGATCATTTTTATGGAATGGTCACTTCTAGTTGTACTAAACATGTATGTTCTTCTTTGCTGGTAGGTTTTATATATAAATATTAAATAAGAGAAATAAGTGGCCTCTGCATGATTATCAGTATAATTAGTTCTCTAATGTTCATCTGTATATTATTTACTTAGGTATAATCTATGACCATTTTTCACTTCTGGATGGAATTGGTCCCAGCAATTGCTCAGTGTGACCCCTGGCCACTTTAAGCTACTCAGGATATATTGTAAACTGTATTGGATAGATTATTACTAGTTCTTTATCCTTGTGTTCCCTTCCAGACTATGCAAGTACAAGACTATACCAATATAAAGGCTTATTTTTTTTTTCACTTAGGTTAGCAGTACTTATCATTAGAACTGTCAGAAAATTAATTTCCTTAGCAGTTTCTTCTAATTTAATTCATGTATGGTTACCATAATTAAGGTAGGTTTGGGTTCAGTTACTGAAAGCAAGAGGCCCAGAAACCTAACTGAGCTCTGCCTCCATCTTGGCATTCCCAAGAGGAAATTGGAATGAGACTTAGTCTTCAGCCTTAGAGAGTGTTAGGCTAGAAGGGGTGTGCACATGCACGTGTGTGTGTGTGTGTGTGTGTGTGTGTGTGTGTATGTGGTAAAACTCAGGGCTTAATTTTACTTCTCCAGCAAAAAATGTTCCATTTCTTTTTGATCACTGGTCATTGCCAATGCTTTATCAGACAATCATATGATGGGTGCAAATTTACAGGAGAAAATAGATACTGTTTTCCAAAGTCAATGTAGACATGATGTGGGGATTGTTTTCTCTTTTGACTGAGAGACTGGGCATCAGAAGTATGCAAACAAAGAAATTGTTCTAAAAGAATTTTTCAGTGATAACCATTGTAATAGTTAAAGTACATTTTAAAGTATGTGCTGATGACATGATCCTCCTGACTTTATGATGAACTGTTACTATTAAATATAGGTGTACATGTGTATGCACATATTTATTAATTCATTCAGTGGAATGTAAATCAAAAAAATGCATTTGGAAGATGTTGGAGAGGAGTCATATTTTTTAAATTGTTGATACCTTTTGGAGTTGATAACTAAACTCTGCCTGTCTGATGATCTTAAATAGATTAAGTCCTGGAAATTCTGGGTAAATGATCTTCAACTATATGATATTTGACACTAGAGTGGATAGCATCCAGTTACTGTTAGGTAATTTGTGTTTTATTCTCAGATCCAAATCTGCTCTCTGAATAGCATTGTCTCCTTTGGTGGCCAATGTATGAACAGTTCTTGATATTCCTCAGTTTCTGTGTATTTTGTCTTTCATGTAGTTCACCTTGTGTAAATGGCTCTTGGTCACTCATCTCATGCTTTTGCTTCTTAGTTTGAATTGTAGAGTTAATTAAATTTCTTAATACTTCCTCTTGTGAGCCACTGTGAAATAATCCCAACAAGAAGGACCTTGTCCATTAAATATTTGGAAAGATGTTTTGAGGTTAGATAAATGTAGAGACAGTAAAATATTTTCTGTTCTTTACCTATAATAACAATAATTTTATACTGGGAAGCTTTTGTTCTATGAATGTAACCATTCAATATCAGTGATTAATAGCTATGTGCTGCTGGCTGTCTGCTACTTGGTAGGATATATGGTTTGGGGAGTAGATTACATCACTACATTTAATTAGCCATCTTCTAGTGTCTTAAGTGCATCCTGAGAAAGACCATGAGAGAAAGTGCAGAGATTTTGGGGCAAACTATAACTATAAAAACAATTATTTAATGCAGTAGAAAGATTATATAAAGACAATCTGAAGACCTGTGTTTGATTTCCATGTTTGCCTTTAACTAGCTTGGGCCAGGGTAAGTCACTTACCTCTGTAATTTCTGTAATTTTTTTTTCTCATGTGTACAATGAAAGGGTTAGGTTTATATAGCTTCTAGGAGGTTCTAGGTTCTTCAAGTTCTAATATTCTATCATTCTATATTATTAAATATCAAATTATCATTTAGTTGGCTTTGTGACAATTATTTAAATACTAAAATGTCTTATGCAAGGAAAGTAATAGCCTAGGATATTGGCTGATTTGTTACTCAAGTAGTCAGTTGTAGAATTGTGCAGGATTCTGTTTTGAGGCTTGTATTAGTCAGGGTTCTTAAGAGAAACAGAACAATTGGTTACTCATTTCGCGCCTTTGACATGAGATGACATGTAGACACACACACAAACATACAGATACATACATATGTATTTACATATGTATTTACATATGTATTACATATATACCTACACACATACAATATACATATATACACACATATATATTTTAAGCAATTGGATCAAATGATTATGGAGGCTAAGAATTCCAGACCAAGGAGAGCTTATGATACAGTTCTAGTTCAAGTCCAAAGGCCTGAGAATAGCAGAATCAATGGTGTAAGTTTCAGTCTAAGTCTGTATCGGGAGACAAGAGAAGACCAACATCCCAGCTCAGAAACAGACAAAGAGAGAGAATTCTTGTTTATGTAGCCTTTTATTATATTTAGGCCTTTAATGGTTTGGATGAGATTCACCCACATATGGGAGGAGAATCAGCTTTACTCAGTTTGCTGGTTCATATGTTAATTTCATCCAGAAAAACCCTTACAGACACATTCAGAAACGTTTAACCAGTATCTAGCACCCTGTGGCTCAGTCAGGCTGACACATAAAACGAATCATCATAGGACTGGAAGGCTCAACTCTAAGGAAAATTTAGAAAAAACATCTTTAAATGTATCTGCTTCACAAGATGACTATCAATATACTGAAATAAACCCCTTAGGAAGCTGTTGGATATCAGAACAGCATAGCTCATGAGGAAAGTGGCAGCTGATGAATGCTGAATAACATGAATATTTATGGCAGTAAGATGATTAAATAAAAATTAGAGACTGGTTTGGGTGACATATAAATTTTTGGTAAAAATAAAGATCAAGTAGAAAAAATTATGTATAGATTAAAGTAATTCTTCTTAAGCAAAAGGCCTTGGAAAATTATGAACCCAAGGGATGGAGCCAGGAAGACTTTAGAGGTGAGATTTTGACATTCACTGGTTTTTCAGTCATTCATTGGATTTTCAGTCTTGCTTGTTCAGATAGATAGCAATCATCCTATACTACTGTCTTCTTCAAATCAGGGAGAGAAATGCATTATCATCTATTTTTGCAACTTGGTATTATGCAGAGTTCTGGAAGAGAAGTCAAAACACCCAATCCTAGGTCTGGGGTTCCCATCAAATGAGTATGTTACTTATTATCTTTGTACCTTAATCCTTAAGGATTTTTTTTTTTTTTTGCTCTTTACTCTCTCAATTCTGAAGACATTTCAGCCTTAATTTCTTAATATGTGTATATCAAGTTCTCATCTATAAATTGACAATAAATAAATAACTACCCACCAAAAAGCCATACAAACCTAAGGAATTGTTTCTTTCCTTTACAACAGACTTTTTCTTGTTTGTTTAAACTTACAACAAGAACAATTAGTGGGGTGACATCTACTTGCTCTTCATTGCATTTATTCTATGTTAGCATAATAATTTTAATTATTAATAGAAACATAATGGAATTTAAAATAAACTTTACTCTGGTTCATTTAAAACTGAATGAGGAAAGGAAATAAGGCTGCTTTTATGTATTTTCCTCTGGAAATATCTATTATAACTATGAAAAAAGTATTTTTGAGCTACTCTCGGTATTATCTGGCATCTGAGGAATCTGTAATTTTTAGAAACCTAAACCTTTTTGCTAAAAGGCCCTGCAATTCTACTTTAGCAAGAAATGATACATTAAAATGAAGTCTAAAACCAAAAAGGGAGAGACTTGGAGAACACAGTGGAAGCAGAGTGGAAGAATTGGTACAGAAATTAGGGCGCAGGTCCATCTTTCCTACTCCCTAAAGCTAGGCACAGTCATGGGATTTCCTTTGTCCAGGAAAATTCAGTGGAGTGACTTCATTACAGTTATAAGCCTACTTAGGTGTAGGTATGTATCGTATCTATGATTAGAATTGCTGGGCCATAGAGTATTTAATAGTCAACTTTACTAGAAATTGCCAGATTGCTCTCCAAAGTGATTTTACTGATTTGCATTCATTCCCACCTGAAATTTATGAGACCGTTTATGTCCTCATGTCCTTGCCAAATATTGATAGGCCTGTTAGTTTTTGCTAATGTAATGAGTATGAAATAATACGCTTTATTTCACATTATTTCTGACTATTAGTGAGGTCAAGCAACTTTCCAGATAAATATTTGCCAGGTATATCTTTGGGATCTTCTGTCCATTTGCTTATTTCCATTTGGGCTATTTGCCTTTTTCTTTCTTGGAATTCTTTTATGTATTCTGGATACTGTTTCTTTGCCACATGTGTTGAAAATATTTTCTCCTTGTCAATGTCTTTTCTTAATTTTTAATGGTGTCTTTAGCAGGCAGATTTTGAGATGGCACCCAATGATCCCTGCCTCTTGGTATTGAGGACCTTGTGTAATCTCTTCCTCTTGAATGTGGGCTATACTCTTCACTTCTCAAAGTGATGGGATGTCACTTCTGAGAGTAGGTGATAAAACATCTGTGGCTTCCTTCTTGGGTTCTCTTTCCCTCTTGGATACATGCACATTTTATTTGCTCTGGTGGAAGCTATGTCCTGAGTAGCCTTATGCAGGAACACATGTGGTGAGAAACTGAAGTTTCCTGCCAAACAGCCATGTGAATGAACTTGGAAGCAGATCATCCAGCCCCAGTCGAGTCTTCAGAGACCGTAGTCTGGCCAATACCTTGCCTGCAAACTTATGAGAAATCCTGGGCCAGAATCTGGAACTAAGCTTTTCAAGATTTCTGACCCTTAGAAACTGCGAGAGAGAATAAGTATTTGTGTTTTAAGCTGTAAAGTCTTGGGAGGTAATGTGTTCAGAAGCAATAGATAACTAATATAGTATCTTTTGTCATGGGAATTTAAAATTCTGGTGTGATGAAAGAAATCCATATCAAATATATGAATTTTTTGGTATTTTTGTGTTACCAGATAAATAAATTCTAGGCTTGAATTTATAAAGATATTTGTATATATTTTCTTTGAAACATTTTTCTCATGGATTCCTTTGTTATGTTGTACTTTCATATTGGTTGTGGTATAAAAAAGGCTTTATATTTTTGTCAGATAATCTTGTTGAAATGTCAACAATGTTGAATTATTTATTTATTTTAATACCTTCTGGATAGATTCTCTTGGAGTTTCTATGTAAACAAATGTATAATCAGCAAATGATGACTATTTCATATATTCCATTCTGATAAATTTTAGAAGTCAGCTTTATTGAGATGTGATTTATATTTAAAAAATCAATCAATTATAAAGTTTTATTGAGTTATGATGTATGTGTACAGTGTGTTATCATCACTATAATCATGATTTGGAGTATTTTTGTAACTCCCAAAAGATCTCTAATTCTCCTTCAGAATCAATTCTTTCCTTCTGCCCTTGGCCTCTGACAACCACTGAGCTACTTTTAACACTATATTTTTTTAAATTTCTTTAAAAAAATTTTATTTTATTGTAGTAAGAACACATAACATCTACCCTCTTAAATTTTTAAATGTACATTGCAATATTGTTCACTGTAGATTACAATGTTGTATAGCAGATCTCTAGAGCTTATTCGTCATGTTTTGCTGAAACTTTATGCCCATTGATTATTAGCTCCTAATTTCCTTTTCTACTCAGTCCCTGGTAACCTGCATTCCACTCTTTTGATTCTATGAATTGGATTATTTTAGATAAGCAGAATATGCAGTATTTGTCTTTATGTGACTGGCTTATTTCATTAATATAAAGTCCTTAAGGTTCATTCATGTCGTTAAATGTTACAGGTTTTTTTCCTAAGGCTGAATAATATTCAATTGTGTATATATTTTTATCCATTCATCTGCCAATGGACATTCAGGTTGTTCCCACATTTTGGCTATTATTTAAATATAATAGTGCTGCAATTAACATAGAAGTGCTAATATCTCTTCAAAACTCTGATTTCAGTTCTTTTGTGTAAATATCCAGAAATAGGATTGCTGGATCATATGGTAGTTCTATTTTTAGTTTTTTGAGGAATGTCCTCACTGTTTTCCATAGTAGATACATGATTTTGGATTCCCAACAGCAGCACACAATTTCTCCACATCCTCACCAGTGCTTGCTATCTTTTGTTTTTTTGATAATAGCCATCCTAAAAGTTGTAAAGTAATAGCTCATTGTGGTTTTGATTTGCACTTTCTCAATGGTTAGTGACATTGAACATTTTTTCATATATTCATTGGTCATTTGTGTATTCTTTGCCCATTTATTAATCAAGTTATTTGTTTTCTGGCTCCTGAGTTGTAGGAGTTCCTTATGTATCTTAGATATTACTCTTTAATCCAGTATATAGTTTACAAATATTTTCTCCCATTCTATAGGTTACATTTCATTCTATTGATTTTTGTTCACTGTTGTGTAGAAGCTTTTTAGTTTGCTGTAGTCCCATCTATTTATTTTTGATTTTGTTGCCTATACTTTTGGTGTCATTTCCATGAAATCATTGCCAAGACCAATGTTATAAAGTTTTTCTTCTAGGAGTTGTTATTAATTTGATGATTCAAATTCAAGTCTTTGCATGGACATATATTTTAATCTTTATTGAATAAAAACCTAGGAGTAGAAATGTGGGTCAAATGATAAGTATATGTTTTACTTTATAAAATACTGCCAAACTCTTTCCCAAACGGTTGTACCATTTTGCATTCCCACCAGCAGTTTAGTTTAGTTCCAGGTGTTCCACATTCTTTCCAAAATTTGGGTTTGCAGTTGTTTGAATTTTATCTGCTCTAGTGGGTGTGTAAGGGTATCTCATTGTGGTTTCATTTGCATTTCCCTAATGACTAAGATTGTTGGAGTGTCTTCCTTGGTTTATTTGCCGTATGTATTTTTTCATTGGTAAATTGTCTATTTAAATCTATTGCCCACTTAAAAAAATTAAGTTGCTTATATTCTTACTATCGTGTTGTAAGAGGTTTTTATTAATATATTTTATGTTTAAGTCTTTTATGAAATATGTGCTTTGTAAATATTTTCTCCCAACTTGTGGAATGATTTTTCATTTTCTTAACAATATTCTAATAGTATCTTTTAAGGAGCAAAAAAATTTAATTTTGATATAATCGAATTTGTCAAACTTTTATAATTGTGCTTTTTGTATCCTTTGCAAAAAAATCTTTGACTGATTGAAGGTTGCTAAGATTTCTCATTTGTCTTCTTCTGGAAGCTTTATAATTTTACTTATGCTTAGGCCTATATTCCATTTCAAGTTAATTTTTATATATAGTGTGAGATGTTGATTGAAGAGTATTTTTTGATTTCAATATTTGTGATAGTGTCATTTCTTGAAAAGACTCCTTTCTCCTTTGAATTGTGTTGATACCAATTAAAAATTAATTGACCACTGAGGTGTGGGTCGGTTTCTGAAATTCCTATTCTGCTTCATTAATTTGAGATAAATATATTTTTTAAGCTGTCAAAGTATAAGAAGAAAATTAGAGAAGTCGCTTCCAGGGTAATATTTTCATAGGTTAAAAAAATTTATCTCTTTAATCATTCTGGAAATCTTAGTTATTTATAATGAGATGAGAATCTAACTTTATTTTCTTCTAAATGTATATGTAGTGATTGTCACTAATTGGTTATATTTCCCTTTTATTTGAAGCATTACCTTAAAAAATGCATATATGTATCACAGTATACAAACACAAAATACATTTATTTCTGTTTTTAGTCTATCAATTTTGTTCTGTTGCTCTCATTTTATATTCCTGTACATTATTCTGCACTAATATCATGGTCTTTTCATGTACATTACAGTGGTTCAAATTTATGGTAGAGAAAATCCTCTTTAAATATTTCTCTTTTTCAAAAATTTCTTGGCTATCATTTCACATTTACTCTTCCAACTGATCTTTTTGCATCTTGAAAAAATATATTGCTCCATGATTTTGTTCCTCAGTAGAGAATTGCTAACACTTTCCTTTTGAGAAGGGATATGATTGATTTTTTTCATCTTATGCACAATGAGAGAAAAGGACTCAACAGGCTATAAAGGAATCAGGCAGAACAGGTTTGGGCATGCCTTCACAGTGTAAACAAATCTGTCTACAGATGTGGTTCTGAAATAATGCATTTAATAATAATACGCTGTAATTGATGTGGTGTCCTATGGCCCCTAGGCATCCAAAGAACTATAACTCAAAGTGTGTTTTCCAAAGCAAAGGGCAGAAGGATTTAATAAAGACCAGAACTGTAGAACAGCTTGATTTCCTCCATTTCCTACCACATGATTCAGAAATATTGTGTAAAGTGTAAAGTAAGTGAAACTAGAAGATGTATCAGGTCTCATTAGAATTTCCTGATCATCTTATGAATGTAGGAGCTTCAGTATTAATATCTATGAGTTGGTTTTCATTGGTCCATTTTCATCAATTCCCCAGTGATAGGTCTTAACACCAAAAGAAATTCTGACTATTGCACTGAATCTAAAATTTTCTGGCATTTAATCAAATCTTCAGCATTATCTACAATAATCTTCTGGGACATGCTTTTTCTTAAATGCTGTGCTACCTGGAATAGAAGTGAGTTCCCTGGCTTGAGATTCTAGGATATTAAATACAGATGTACATCTTTCATCAGGATAGATATCTACTAATACCATGATACAATGATAGTCACCATGATGCATCTGCTGATGTCATCTACTTTTAGATAAGGAGACAGCTGTACTGTAACTCTGGTAGGTTATAATGCTATTTGGACTTATTCAGTAAGAGAGGGACTTTGAGGAGCAGTGCCAATGGGTGGGCCTGCAAGGTCACGGGGTCAGAGGTAGTAGCAGCATAATTTACAAACTCCAAATAAAGTCTGTGTCCAGGAAGAGATTTTTTTTTTGCTTAATCTATTATTATTAACTTTTTTCCACTTTACAACATTATCTGCATATGCATATTTTAAATATCAAAATATTTTATTTTGTATGCATACCATAATATATTTAATAAATATCTTCCTATTTAACTATTCCTAATGTTTTGCTTTTTCAAAAATTTAATGAGTATATTAAAACATATTATTAAATTGCTTACCAAAAGTGTTTTACAATTTTCAATCCTACTAGCAGATGATATATGAAACTTTCATTTTTAATATACCATCAAAATAAGATTTTAAATAAGTATTTTAATTTAATGAATAAACATTATTTGTTATTTTATTGTACATTTTTATTACTATGAAGTTTAAGCATATTCATATATATTTATCGCTTGTATTTCCACTTTTGTTCAGGCTATCGCTGAAGAGCTATTATTTAATCTAGATTTAGAAGAATGAGTGAGAGTTTATAGGATAAAGAAGGGAGAAAGGATATTCCTAGCAGAGAGTGCCCCCATGGATTCAACCAAGAGGCTCCTGGAATTGATAAATGAATTCAGTAAAGTCTCAGGATATAAAATCAATACACACAAATCAGAGGCTTTCATATACGCCAACAGCAGTCATACTGACAACCAAATCAAAGACTCAATTCCCTTCACAATAGCAACAAAGAAAATAAAATATCTAGGAATATATTTAACTAAGGAGATAAAAGACCTCTACAGAGAGAACTATGAAACATTGAGGAAGGAAATAGCTGAAGACATAAACAGGTGGAAAACCATACC
>CAUYSK010046022.1:0-101097 GCA_963575035.1 Avahi laniger
AGCCCAGGAGTTTGAGGTTGCTGTGAGCTAAGATGACGCCACAGCACTCTAGCCCGGGCAACACAGTGAGACTCTGTCTCAAAGAAAAAAAAGGCTACCTTTCCTCCATAGAATTACTTTCGTACCTTTGTCAAGATTCAAAGTTAGGCGTATATGTTTGACTCTGAATTCTGTACTCTGATCCACTACAACACTATATTAATTACTGCAGCTGTATAGTAAACCTTAACATCAAGTTGAGCCATTTCTCCCACTTTATTGCCTTTTTTGAAATTGTTTTAGTGTTTTTAGGTACTTTGTATTTTCATACAAATTTTAGAGCAAGCTTGCTTTTAGATTAAGCTATGTCCTGAAAAATCTTTACTATTCTAGTTCATCAGATTTAGAGTGGTGAGTGAAGAGACCAAGGAACACAGAGGTTGAGAGACTTATTTTTAGCCACGCAGCTAACAAGTTAAGGAACAACCAGACATGAGATCTGTTCACTTCCACTGAGTCGTCTTCTCCTGGCATCTTAGTGTCTTTCTCCTCTAGCTACAAATGCACAAAGTTCCTGGACGAAAAGAGTGTCTCTGTTAAGGTGTGAATAGCACCTCCCTGTTCAATTCAGACACATCCTCAGCTTGGTCACCAGTTTTGGCTGCCAACTTCAGTGATTTCTAGAGGACCAGCCATGAGTTCTACGAGGTTTAATAAGAACCTCTTGCCTTAATCTAATGGTTTAAAAACACAAGTTAATTGAAAAGAAAACTTGGAGAAGGGGGTTAAGCTTCTGAAACACACAACAAAAGTGAATATAAGCACAACTGACAACTTTATCATCTCTCAAGCAAATGATTACTGTGAGTATAGACATGTCAACCCAGAGGCAACCCATCAATCTGCCAATTGCTGGTGTCCTTGGTTTGTTCAAGTATGGTATCATCTCTCTCCGTGCAGTGAAGGATACTGTACCCTCACGAGGCCTAAAACATGACATTGCTACTTTTTAAATATGATGATGGAGGAAATAGAGTTTTCTCCCTAAAGGCTTTTAAAATTTGAGTAGGCATAGATTATTACATCTATATTTGTTCCTTCACTTACTGCTCATTGAATCAGAGAGCCCTCTGAGCAAAACTGGCTGGAAGCCTCTATGTTATTTTTTAAAACTGAAACAACAGTGCTAACTACAAAAGAAAACCATAGTTTGGCAACTGCTATATTTTTTTGCAAATGTGAAGAATATTTTTTTCCCCATGGAAATTTACCTGGAAATATCTCTCAGGGTTTCAAAAATGTTGCCATGAACAGTTAATGAATTGTTTAAATGGAAATGTAGGCAAAAAAGCTCATGGAATTAACTATCAAAGTTAGTCACTGAGAAAAGTTAATAGAGCCAAGCTGAAAAGTCTAATCCCAGGCTAAAAGCAGATGATAACAATGATCAAAAAGCAGCAGTAAGAAACTATAAACAGTGGTTTCAGTTGATATTTTTAGGTGGGAAGCAGATCTACGTATAAACTCATAACTCAATGCTCATTGTCTACTTAATAGACTACGACTAAACTAGAATCATTCTCCGGTAGGCAAAATGGCTTACATATTTATCTCTGGAACACACAATCAGCATACATTCAGAACTACCCGGCTGGGAAAAATAAGCTAGTTTTGTGTGTCCTTGTAGTCCGCCAACACACATACACAAAACCCCAAATGCACAAAGTTTCAGAGCAAAGTATCGGAAGTAGTCAAGTAAGAGATGTAAAAGAATGTAACAAATGGACCCAGAAAAAAGGCAATTCTGTAGTTTTTGTTATGTTCCAGGAGATATTAGAAATTACAGCAACATAGCACTGACCAAAAAGGCTCAGAAGACTGGGGCTGTAATGATGTCTTTTATAAAATATATCTAACAGGAAACACATAGAGCTTTGCAATATGTTTTGGTCACTTTCCAGAGCTTAGAAAATTGGGGGAACTTCCCCACAAGTTAATACTCAGATGAGGGAAAAGATTAAGTGCAGGAAAAAGAAATCCCCTCAAAGATAGGCAAAAAATGATACATGTAGGATATACTTCTCCTGTACCTGAGATGAAGAGTTGAGAGATTTTATAAAACAGTTTAAGGAGACAATCCCCGAAGGCTAGCATTATAATGTGGCTCGTTTGGTTTTTGTGTTTTTGCTTTTAGAGTTTTCTCATTCCCATTTTGAGTCTCGAGTTCATGGTTCATCTCTGTTTTCCTGTACTGTGATAAGAGCACACTAGTCTTGGAGTAAGTTGCACATTAAAACTAGCACTTGGAGCATCTACTTAGGATGTGTAATAGATGTTTCTCAGAGGGCTGCGTCTCACTGCCAAACTGCTCACATTAGCCGAGGGCGGCAGCCAAAGCCATCCTTTAGGTTAACTGTGATTCCCACTTCTCCGTTTCCTTCCTGCCTCTCCCTCCTTTCAAGCACCACACATGTTAAAAGTATGTTTGGTTTTATTCTCCATGAGGAGGAGCTGAAATGCCTTTTTTTTTTTTTTTTTTTGAGCAAGGAGTGAGCTGAGAAAAAGAAAACAAATTTAATTACTGCTTGGAGAGGAAAGTGAACTGATGATGTAATAGCGCATTTCCACCCCTACTATCCAGATTTCAATTCATGGTTTAAAGACCAAAAGAACTCACTTTCGCTTTATGGTCAGTTTATCTGCATCTGTCTCGAAGGATAATGCTTCCACGCAATTTAGGAGCATCAATACTCAATTTAAGAGCGTTAATACTCAATTTAACTCATCAATAAAGTTAACATTCCTTTCCACTCCACTCTGTATTTCCATTATTTGTCCTCTGTTTCTAGAGTGGATATATTATTTTTTTTTTCCCACACAGGTTGTTACAGAAAAGAAACTATATAAAGTGAAAGTACAGAAGGAAGCTACACATGAAAATACATTCCAGAGCCAGGAATGGGTCAGTCTCCACGAGTGGACCAAGACCTAGAGCAGATCTACTATTTACAGATAGAAAGAAGGAAATGATAGGGAGCAGGGAACAGAGGAGAAGAATTTAGAACTCTCTTAGGATTTTCTTTAATATCATCATAATTTGAATATTTTTTTCTTCCCTGTTTGATTCCAGGGCTAAATTATCTCAAAGGCAAAGATAATCTTGGAGGTGGGGTAAGGTCTTTTCACACCAAAAAGAATGTCATTCACAGGAAGAAAAAAAGAAACTCCATCGTAATCCTTATGGTGGAAAACAGAATGCCCCTAGCAGACTCTATGCATTGTAGCTCAAAAAATAGCGTAGATAACTTCTCACTGTCAGTCTCACTCAAAGAAGCTAGTTTGGTAACATGATTTGTTCCAAAACTGAACAGTTCTGAACCTGAGACAGTGTTCGTCAAACTGGTTGGACCATGATTCTTGTTAAAATGCAGACATTTGTACTTCACCTATAGATACTCCCTAAGTGATCTAAGGACTAACGTTTGAGAATCACTTATCTCCAGATCATCCTAAACAGATTATTTTTGTTAGCCCTGAACTGGGCCAAACGCCTGGAACCAAGTCAAGATTGATACAGTATATAAGAAAGTGCAAACCTTGACCACCTACACTGGAACCTGAGTGACCAACCATTCCAGTTTGCCTAACATCGAAAGTCCCACATCTTGGGAAATCCCTCAGTCCCAGGCAAACTGGAATGTGGCGAACCTAATTCAAAATCATCTCAGAAAAGCTAGCTAAAATCAGCCCCTTTGGTCTCATCCTAGACTTGCCAACTATAATGGGCTGGGGTGGATACTAGGAATCTGCATTTTTTTTCAAGCAGGTGTGATTTATGTAACCCGAAGTTTGAGAATCACAGATATGGAGGCTTTGTCAGCCATGACCTTGGTTTGTCAGCCACTGGGTCTCTGAACCCCACAGCTGTTTGTTTTTCAAACAGTCAGTCACCAGTTCTTTATTAAGCACCAAAAGGATACATAAGACCTTTCACCTCTCTTTGTCTGAATCCGAGGGCTCTGACAGGGTGTTGTGTTAACTGAGGAGTGAAATACCCATTAGAATCAACTACGCGAATGGTTCTAAGAGTATTTATTAATTCTTACAACGTACCTGTCTGGCAAAGAAAACTAAGACATTGAATGAAAACCTTTTATGTATGAGGTTAAGAATAAGAGGTGGGGTGTGGAGAAGCAAAGATTTCTATGAGCAATAATTAGTATTAAATATAATTAGTATCAGAAAGCAAAAATGATTATAAAAGCACACAGTTGGTCAATAATGACTCTTGGAACAAAAACCATATTTCCTCACTCTCCGACCCGTTTATCTCATAATTAATAGAGGGTAAGTTTATTCAGTGTTTTTAGAGGGCCTAGAATATGCATTCACTGAGAGCCATGCTTTCTGCCACACCTAATATTTTAATCACCAAGTCACCGTACTATTCCTTAGGGGACGTTAACTTTATTACAAAATCTTGCTCCATTAAACGGGAGGAACACAAAATGTAGAGCCCCCAAATATGGATGTGACCTGACTCTACCAGTATCTAAAGTTGTGAATTTAGATAATTCACTAAGTTTATGGGAGCCTCAGTTTTCTAAACCAAAAACTGGGATAACGACCTATTATGAGGATTAAATATGATAATATCGACCTTTTATGAGGATTAAATATGATAATATATAATCACTGTGAGGGTTAAAACTGGTAACATATGAAAGTTTTCTCCTAGCTGCAGAGTACCTAGCTAGTGTCAGTAGGAAATCATTACTGAAGCTCAAATACAGAGTTAAGAATGGAAAGGCAAGGCTGGCCAAGCTCCTTAGGGATTAGGGAAATAGCTAGAAGACTTTCTATTCCTCTAAAGAGCTGTTCCTATTCTAGTTCCTTTATTTTGGTTAAAACTAAGTCCTTTAAATACCCGAGATTAGAGTGCAAATGTACATAAAGGTAGCAAAGTCACAGAAAAAGATTTTGGCAACCTTCAGTCTTTCCATAAGTTTCCAAGTCATCTTAATCACTTTCAGTTGCATGTCAATTTCAATGATGATTCCATGTTGATTTCTTTCGCAAGCAAAAATCAATACAATAATTTTAATGCCTTCACTGTTAGGCCACTACACACACTGATAAAACTGAAGTGTACTGGCAAAAGTAAGCAACTAAACTAAAAATTTGGACATCTTTAAAAAAATCCCAAATGAAACACACACATGATTAAATGCTACTATTATAAATAAGTTCAACTGCTCTTATGGACATGACAGGGTTTATAATTTTCTTTTGAGTTATGAGCAATCAACTATCACTTTATCACTTAACACAGTGGTCCCCAACCTTTTTGGCACCAGGCACTGGTTTCATGGAAGACAATTTTTCCATGGAACAGGGTTGGGGCAAAGGGATGGTTTTGGGATGATTCAAGCACATTACATTTATTATGCAGTCAAATCTCTCTGCTAATGATAATCTGTATTTGCAGCCACTCCCCATGGCTAGCATCATTGCCTTGGCTCCACCTCAGATCATCAGGCATTAGATTCTCATAAGGCGTGCACAGCCTAGATCCCTCACTTTCGCAGTTTACAGCAGGGTTCGAGCTTCTATGAGAATCTAATGCCCCTGCTGATCTGACAGGAGGCGGAGCTTGTGCAGTGATGCGAGCATGGGGAACGGCCATGTGCAGCCCAGTTCCTGACAGCCTCTGTTCCCACCACTCCAGAATTCCAGGTTTGGGGAGCAGTCCCCTGAGAAGTGTAGGGAGGGAAGGAAGAGAGCTAAGGGAGTCCCTTCCTATTGCGGACCCATCCAAAGAGCCATGCAACATTAGTAGCATTTTGAGACATGAGGGATTTGTCTTTAACCACCTCCCTTTCTACAACTTTGTCTCTCTTGTCTTCTGGGAATCACTGGCTGTCCTGACGCCAACCTCAGCACTTTTATTTGGAGAACCTTGTCCTTTTCTTCTATGCTCCACAGGTAGGCAGCTCATATGCTTGGCAGAGCTAGTCTCAGCTAGGTGTTAGAAGGAAAGGCATCAGACTTAACAAATACTCACTAAGGTACCTCCTGAAGCCATGTAGCGTTTCCTGATCAATACCAATATCTCTCTACTAGATATAATTTCATATAGTAAAGGGCAAGGTGTGCAAACTCTCAGGCGGTGTGTTTAGGTTGGGGTTGAGGAGAGTTTAGGGACAGAAAAGTCAAAGGTACACTTGTAACTGTTGTCCTGAAGGCTGTCCTGGGGCAGGACAGCTATTATTTCTAAGTGTGAGTCATTTGTAAGATAAGGGCTGCCTTCTATGTTTACTCTCTCAATATCTTTGTGTGTTCCAGTAACGAAAAAAAAAATGTGTCTAGAGAATTCTAAACTGCATCAAACCCAAAACCAACCACAACAGCAATTGTTAAGATATGGCCCATATCTTGGCAACATTTTCCTCATTGACTCTCTGTTACTTCTCTCTTGTTGGCCGAGGGCAGATGGTGCCTTAAGGATCCAAGAAGGTCAGAGAAAGATTTTGGAACCTGGCAGGAGGTGTCTGTTACACTCACAGCCTTGCTTTGTTTGCCAGAGGAGAGCTAGAAACTGCCTTGAAACCACCGATCTTCATGCTCATTCCCACACTGCCGGGGCTGCGGCAGGAGCAGGAATGAGAGACCACCTCACCCACCCAGGGCCCCTCACAACGTTGTTTTCTTGTTCCTCTTGCTCAATCAGGAGCACACTGGCTAACAATATCCTCCCAGACCCAAAAGCTGTCAATCTGAAGCTGCTCCGGGTCAATGCGTATTTACATGTACAGTAAAGACACAGAACCTTGCATTATTTGCTTCTTCCTGCGGTTGCTATTTTCTTGGCATGCATCATTTCACCTCCTTGCATGATTTTTAGGCCTTGGCACACAACAGAGCTAGTAGCCTTCCAATTCTCTCACTTCATGGTTGCCAACAGGAAATACCATGCCTCTTTCCGGTGCGCTAATTGACTCGGGGATGCCAAGGTGTACCGTAGCGTTTCCTATTGAAGATAATGCGCTCTTTAGGAAAGATACTTTATACCGAGTTGGCACAGGCCTGCCTGCAGATTTTCTGTGCTTCTTGGTGCAGAAAGAGCCATCAAATCGTCTTAAGCCTGAGTCAATCATTTGAATTATTAACCGACACTTCTTTGTCGGTATTTCTTTGGCGGGAAATTCTCTTTGGTTTCACAAACAGGAGACTTAAGTTTATTTCTTAAGGAAAGTTTGTAGGATAAGAGGGAATTTAACTTGGTGGTTAAATATGTTAAATATGCACACACAAATACCTCATATTGATAAAATATGACAAATATATGTCTATACACACATAAATGTATATATGTCTCAGTTGCGGGAGTTTTAATTTCTCTCATATGGATTTAATAAAATTTACTTCAATTATCCATCATCTGAATTGGGGCATAATATTCTTGGTTGATACACAACATAGTGATTGTTAACTAGTGGGCTAATAAGGAAATTCAATCTAATGACCTGACATACTGAACAATGTAGAAACAACAAAGGTATTCTCTAACACATTCACATGTGAAAAATTAAATTTAAAAAGCTAATAAATGATACCATCACACAATTGAAAACAGAGTCATATCACAATTAGGTATTCATTTTTTTATGAAATTAACCAGATACTCAGGCTAATATTGAACATTAGAACCAAAAAAGACTAGAACCATAAAAGACTTTAGAAGTTACCAAGTTTGACCCTACCCCAACGGGACTAATTAGTTATTAATTACATGGAATTTTTAAGTTGAAAGTGCTATTACTGAAATGTAGTCATTAACTTTCATTTGTGAGCTTTATTTGAATACTATTTTTTTGGACTAAGAGCAGTAATTCTAATATCCATTTATACTGATATAAATACATGTCATTCCATTCTACTCTTTACTCAGTTTGGGGAGAAATTAATAAATATTAGCTATCAAGTAATGTCAAGAAATTATTGTATAAGTACTGCCAATCATAATGTAAAAATTCAAGGATAATTTCACTATTACAGTCAAAAACAAAAACAAAAACACCAGAGGCCGGGAGCAGTGGTTCATATCTATAAATCTGAGCACTCTGAGAGGCCGGGACCGGATGATCACTTGAGGTCAGGAGTTTGAGACCAGCCTGAGCAACAGTGAGACCCCCGTCTTTACTAAAAATAGAAAAAATTAGCCAGACGTGGTGGTGCACCTGTAGTTCCAGCTACTCAGGAGGCTGAGGCAGGAGGATCATTTGAGCCCAGGAGTTTGAGGTTGCCATGAGCTATGATGACTCCACTGTACTCTAGCCTAGATGACAGAGCGAGACTCTGTTTCAAAAAATCAAAAATCAAAAAAAAAAAAAACCAGATAGAAAAACAAGAGAGAGGTGTTAAAAGCAAGACATAATTCTTAATATCCGAGAGAGACCAAAATAAATATTTATAGAAATTACATTTCTGAATGTTGCTAACAACTCCTAATCCTGTATTATTATTGTGCTGGCTAATATGCACAAATTTCTTCTCTCCCAACAGTTTTTATTACAGAATAAAACACACAGCGTCCCCTCTTCTGGTTCACTGCCACTCATTTTTCCTTTTGTCACCTGGAGGTGGTGATGAGGAATTCTGTGGTTGGTTGAGCACATTCCTAAGAAGCAGGGAGCCGGAAAGAAGGGGAGAGGGTCTTGGTGTGCACTCCGCTGATGGATTGGAGCTCACCACCCCAGGGAGATGGATGCTAATGATTCAGGGTTCTTGGTTAGTCTAACCTTTACTCATGTGAAAAGTAAAACCAGCATTGCCCCCTCTAGTCCCTCAGAAAGGAAAGGAGAAACAGAGCAATGTCTCACTTAATCATGGCTCAAAAAATACTAGTTCTCGAGTACTTTAACAGTTTATCTCTGTAATTCGGGACTGAACCTTCCAAGATGGGTGCACAGTTTTTCCTTAAAATAATCCATGAAAGACACGGTATAATTTTTAAAAACCTTACATAGCACTATTTAGTGCATTTGATTCCATTCATTGGAGTTCCTGCTTTTTAATAGGGTGAATATATTCATGAAGAAACAATGCTTATAATGCAATTTGCTGCTGTGAAATGTTAGTCTTTGACTAATGAATGAAGTAAGCACTCTGCGGAACTTGGAACATGTCACAAAGCTCTCGAACGTGTTCACCAGCCCTCACTCCTGGAAGCACAATCCTGTGTGGAAACACTCCCACAGTTGGAATTCATGAAATGTGTGTCATTTGTCCAAACGGCTCTGTTCAAGAAAACTCCAGAGTAAAAAGAGGAGTAATAACCCTCAACAGAAATCTCCACCACTACTAACAGTTAACAGGGTGCACATTCCAGAATTTTTACCCAGAAAACTATTTTCTAAAACCATAAAAAAAGTGTGCCAGGTGAATTTAAGCTTCTGCATGGAAGCTTAGGACACCCTGAATCTCTTTGCCGTGATATAAGGATAGAACAAACAGGAATCAGCACTCTAGTTATCGGGTTATGATTCTACATTTATGAACTTCCTTCCTCATTTGCTGCGAAGTCAAAACAATTTGACATTTTGACAGGGAAGATTTATTTCCCATATAGTGCAACCAGATGACAAAAAATTGCATGCAAAATCACTTCCCCCGTTCTCATGCTTGCTGTTCTATGATACTTCCACCAGAAAAAACTTTATAATCAAATGGCATGCTCCGTGAAAACAGAGATGGACTAAAAATAGAAAGTACTTTTTATCACCCAAGAGAAGACAAATTGTTATCTTTAACAGTTTCATGTAATGATTTGGAATATTTTTAGAAAAAAGTAGTGGAATCTGAAATCTAAAAATCTAATTTTATCTACCAGGTAAGTTCAAATGCCAGAAAAAGACACGTTATGAAAGCAATGAACTCTCTAATGCTCATCTTGAAACACATACAGAAATAAAGCAGGTAGCAACTGAGAATAGCAGTTACCCCAAATGTCCGCCAACCAGAACACACATACACAGCAAGCCCTTGGCAGTCTCCAAAAAACGGATAATGAGCTGGTTGCATACTTTCATGTCAAATTTGAGTAATAGATGTTCTAAATTTAAAACAATGTTGTGCTGTCTGATTGAAAGAAAAAAATAGCTTTAACTAGTTTCACATCAAGAGCTAGAACTATTGGTAGAAAAAGTTGGCCAAATCAGTGCTAACGTTTTGCAAGTCTTTAGGGAAAAGTGAGTAGGAAGTCAAACGTTTGATTCTTAATTTTGCTTCAGTGAAATTCCGCATGCAGATTCTTCGTCTGAAACAGTAAGGAAACTAGACCCCTTCAGTCTTCAATGCAACAGCTACTTGAACAGGGTCACACAAAGATTTTTTATTTTTTAATTTAAAGAAAAGTAAAATGTATAGGATGCAAAAGCTGAGGACAGGGTCAAAGTACAGAAGAAGAAAAAGTACAAACCTAGCTGAGCTGGAAAGAAAGAAAAACGATGGGAAGATTAGGAGGTGGGAAATTTACTAGTTTATCACATTTATTGCAAACTCTTAAAACCCTTTGAAAAAATCATTTTAATAGCGCAGTCTACCTTTCCCCACTTCAGTTCTTAGACACTGCTGCAGTGGAATGACCCACTCTGCATCTTCTGGGGTTCAATTCACACTGTGGGACCTTCTAGCTTCTCGCTATTGAGGAATGTGCTTTATTCCCCATGTTTCTTTATCTTCCTCTGCTGGATGGACATATTCAGTAGATGCTGCTGGGAGGATTGGGTGAGGTTTTGTGTGTATCGTGTATAGTACAGGGCCTGCTACCCACAGATGCTCCACAGAATTTTTTATTTCCAAGGCTTGCTTTTCCATGCCTAAGCCTCTGGCCTTCCCCTAAGGATTTAGAGAGGGAAAGCCTAAAACTACTTGCCCTAGCTGCCACCTGGTGGCCCCACAAAACAGTTTAAGAATTCCCAGAGTTTGTGTGTGTGTGGACTGGTGGGGGGGGGGTGGGGAGAGGTGTGGAAGAACAGAGATTTCTGTGATAGGGACACTCCATTGCCATGACTGGGCTTCCTTCCCTTCCTTTCTGTGCAGAAAGGTGCTGAGAAGCTATTAAACATAAGACCTTAGACATATCATATCTAGATATGAAGAAAACATTCAAATAAAGAGTTGCAGTCTGCCATGTAATCACTGCTTTGTGTGCTTGCTAACAGAAATCTCTTTGGCATTGCTACTAGCTCCTGGGGAGGGGGCGGGGGTGCCAGTTTTTGTGTTTCCCTGGAAGAAAACACTTCACTGGTCAATGTCATTTCCAGTGTTTCCCACAGTTCCCAGGCTCCCAAGGTAAGACTTAATTTGAAATGCTGCTTTTTAAGGTTGGAAAACATCCCTATTATTTCACATTGCTTTAGGAATGCACAGTATCTTACATTGCTATAGCCCTTAGAGTTTTAAAAGATATACCTGTTTGCTCTTCATCATGACTCAGAAATACCAGGGTTTGTTCCTCAACCATGATCTGGAAGTTTAACACAGTACCTGACACACTGTAAATACTCCATAGAGAAGAATAAATAAATCCCCATTTTACAAATGAGGCTTAGATAAGTTTAGAGTATCGCAGATCGCGCAAGTGGCAAACAACCGTGTCAGAAGGAAAACCCACACCTTCTGACCTCAGCGTAGGGTTCCTTCCTTTGAACTGTGTTGCCCTGTCTTTTGCTAAGATTATCTCAGATATTCATCCCGGAGTGATCTTTTGCCTAGAGAGAGCAATGACAGACTTCAGGGTGATTTGCATCATCATTGTTTTAATTACACAGTTCCCGTGGATTTTGATTACTTTCCTGTAACACCCAGTTGGTTTAGGGCAAGAACGACGTAAGCCTAATGCATACCGGATTGTAGCATCTATAATTTGAAATGGGAAGCTGGATTTAAGGAGCCTCCCACAGGAAGATCATTTGATTCTCGGATGGTTTTAAGTAAAGAGGGATTAATGTTGAAAAGAAAGAGCTCTTCAGACAGGTAGTCAGTGAGGTTCCGAGGCGTTCAGGTTTAAGAGGATGGAATCTCTTACAGGCTGCGTCCTGGGGAAGGATGGGAGTGTGTGCAGGACACACTCCGATTACTGCACACCTGCGACTACAGACCAAATTCCCACTTGTGCTTGCCTCATTTAGCCACTTCACTGTTATCAAGATCCTGCAATATCGAGGTGATTTCAGACACATTAAAAAAGACTCTGGGAAATTGTTTGTGCAGACCTTTCATTACTCCTCCTTCAGGGCTTGCTTTTATTGTTCTACTTTTCTCTCCTCTCATCTTCTTACACTGACTCAAAGACTTCTGGATTTGCAAGGAACTTTGGCGAACCTTTATTATAACTATCTCGTTTCACAGTCCAAGGGCTGGTCACAGAGGCCACGGCTTGCCTGAAGGACAGATAGCTGGGCGTGAACAAAGCTGAGCATAGATTTCTGAGCTTCCCAGGCCAGAGTCAGGGACATCTCATTTTCCTCTCTCTTCTGTTTCGTCTCATTCCTCCAACTCTGTGCAGCTTGCCCTCTTATTTATAGTAAGTTGCTGCTTATTTTTCCTGCTGCTTTGGTTGTTTTATACTCATAATTTTCCGAGAGCCTCCTTTCCCTTCTCTAACTCCATTAAGTTCTTTTTTTCTCTCTCAAGGCTTCCTTGGGGCCTGCAGCCTCTGCAAAGTACAGTCGCTAGAGGGCATCACAATCACACACAGTTGACAAGGACAAGGACAGACTAGAGCAGAGCACTGCTGAGAAGACGCAAAAATATGTAACAATGAATCAGATGTGTGTATCACTACTCACAAAAGTACGTTCACTTCTATTGGCCCTTTTAACCTGACCAAAATCTGGAGAGACAGGTCAAGTATGATTGCCTCTATTTTCAACAAAAGAAGGAAACTAAGGTTCAGAAAGTTTAAGTGACTCACCCAAGGTCATAGAAATAGCAAATTATATCCTCCCACAGAATAGCATCCCCTAGAAAATTACAGCATAAAACTTGAAAATGCAGGTTTCTATTTTTCCAAGGTTTTAACCTAATTGTGGCAAAGTATTCTATCTTTGTAATGCAATCAAACAGAACCCTCAAAGTTATTTTATACTATTAAAAGACAATGTATCAGCTACACAGTAATTTCCAGTTAGAGGGAAGTTATTTGTGTCACTTTAAGGGAAGGGATTTATTTAAACATTTCATAAATGCTCTTTATTAATCAGAAATCAGTAATCAGAAATTTGGTTATGCGTTCTGGAACTGTCGGGTGTTTTCTAGTTATTCTTATCTTTTCTTTAATATGATTTCTTTGGCAAAACAAATGCATGCTGTTTTGTCCCATTTTCTCCTGTCTATCTGACATTTGAAGTAAAGAAAAACAGATGACCATATAGCTTCCTATTATGAAAATCTGATCTTTGAGAGAATGCCATTGTCTCTCTGTGATTGACTGAATGCATTGAACGCAGGCTGTTCTCAGATCAGCAACATTTATTTGCATGGTGCTGTCACCAGCAAAATGGAAACAGAATCTATTTAAAACAGGCAAGACTGTGAAGGTGTGCTTTGGCTGACTGCTTTCTTGAGCCATTCTGATTGGTCTATATCTCCTCACTTTTGACAGGGCATATCCTTTCACGCCTGGACCTGGGAATGGTAGATGGGAATTCTGTTTCCAGGGAACCAGAAGATTTGAGAGTCAAGTGTGGTAGTGGTAGCAATGGTGGAAGAAGAGAGAAGGAAATGAAAGTTCCATAGCTAATGGTGCAATTAAAGCTTTGAAAACACAAATGCTGTGGGCTGGTTGAATGGCTTAGAAAAAGACGGAATTTTTTTGGATGTAACTGAAAGATACAGCAAAGAGAACAGGATTTGTAATGGGCCAAGATTTCTTTATGTTTCTTTCCTTTTGTTTCAAGTGGTTAACTCTTTCAAAGATTCATTTCACAATTGAAATCATGCACATCATAAACAAAAACTGACAGTTACGTACAATTTTATAAACTCTGTTTATGATAACTCTTCCTAGAGTCATTCATAAGAGGCCGGGAGGGAAGGAGTTAAGAAACCAAGAGATTAAGTTAAACAAAAACTTTGTGAGAGCCCGCTCTTGTATTCATCTTTATTTTAATCTTATCTTTGGTGTATGTTTACAGAGAGTCAGCACTTTGCAATAATGAGTGTGAAGTCAAGTAGTATTCTCCTTTATTTCCAGAAAATTCTTATTGGAAACTATGGTATATTTATTCTATTGAAAAGATGTATACACTTGTGCATATCTTCTTGTTTGTGGCCTGGAAGAAGGGTGCGTGTGTGTGTGTGTGTGTGTGTGTGTGTTTCCCTGCAGACACTTCAGCTTAACTGTGAAAGGAATGCTTCGTGAATGGGAAAAAGGACAAATGTGTTTTGGTAACAAAGATTTGAATGACAGGAAAGTAAAGATTTGTAAATGTAAGAATACCATCCTCTACCTAGAAACAAAACACTACACATTGTTGAGAAGAGAACAAAAAATGCAAAAGTGTATGTTCAATATTTTTTCCATTTAGACCAATTTTAAAAAAATAATATGGCTTTCTTCTAACACTGTCGACACAATCAGATTCATGGGTTCAACATTCGGTCTATTGTGACGACAACAAATAAAATGAATGAATATCCAATAATCAGTAACCTATCAATATGTGCTGTAATCACACCCTCATTTCTCATTCTGTTTTCCTAGAGAAAACAAAACAAAAAGGATATTAATTTATTCCCCAAGAAATTACTATTTTTACTGCGATTTACTGCCTAGAAACAATATGATGACAAGGCTGTAATTATCTATAGTCCTTGAATAAGGGATGAGATCTCCAAAACAGATAAACAGACTATTTCTGTATATTTGCCTTACTGCAATATTACCAACCCTTGTCTTAATTTTTTTGCTTAGATTCTCAACATGTGAGTTAAATCACATTAGAGGCAACATAATCTTCCAAAGGCAGCTCTTTGTCCATATTTTCAACCCTACCCAGAGGTTTAACCCTCTGCAGTAGAAGGAAGAGGAAGCAGGTCCCCTTTCTCCACTGTGAGTCAAGACCAGTGAAGCAAAGATTTCATCTACCAGCCACGGATGACAAAACGCATGCTAGCTAAACAGTGCGTTGCTGTCGGTCTCCGTGAAACTACAGCTCATCTGAAATTTCTATCCCAATTTTCTGCAGAAGCAATACAATGAACTCTCTCTACATGAAATATATACAGGAAATATTCATTACCTTTATTTTCTAAAGCGGTTAAAAAAATCATTTCTTTTCTTTTTTCATGCATCCTTTGAGTGTAGGTTAAAACTCCGTAGGAAGATTGACTGCTACGCTGCCACTGTAGGCTAGCACTCTTTTGCAGATTAATCTCATCTTTTTTTTTTTTTTAATCAACGATTTCAGAATCTGTTAGGAACTGTGCATCTATCGTGGACTGTGATACATTGCATATTGCCTTTGCAATTCTTTCTGCTTAGAAGCCCCAGGTTTCCAGCAGCCAGAACCGACCATGATTGGTTCCACAGAGGGACGCAGGTCCCGGGATTCCCTCCCAGCCAGCAGCAGTGACATCACGAGCGAGCTCCTTCGCTGCGCAGGGCTGGAGCAGGGGAGGCCGCGGAGGAGCGAGGAGCGCCGGGAGGGGCGTTGCTGGGGGTTTCCAGGGAAACACTGTAGCAGATGGCCTGCCTCTCGAAGCCTCGGTGACACATCTGCAGCACGGCTGGTGGGAAGGATATTTTTGGAAAATCTCTGCTCTCTTCGGTCTGGCTAGTTCTCTCTCTCCCTCCCTCTCTCTCTTTTTGCTTTTAACCGGTGTGTTTATTTCTCCCCAAGTTCTTTTATTTCTGGAAAGGGGATTTTAACATTTTCATTGCAGGGACATTATCCAAAGGCTCCCAAGATACTAACCAATGTTAAACCTGCATGCGCCCCAGTTTTCTTTCTTTCCCCACCTCCCAACGCCCCGCCCCGCCCCATCAGTTACATTACGCGCTGTCAAGGTGGCGCGGGGAATACAAGGGCAAATGTTGCTAAGGTAACAGGACTGAAAACCTGTCAGATGCTTTATAACCTGGGGTTCCCCTCATTTGCATTTAAAGACTCCACAGCAATAGCTTTAAAGCAAGCCAAGTCCTTGCAGCTAAAATAGAAAATACATTTTAGAAAACAGTAACTATGTCACTGAGCAACTTGTACGTCTGCAAGGTTCAATCAGCACAGGAAATACATTCGGTGCTAATGATGCCCTCGGAGCTGTTAGTGGAGCTGATGCATTTAAGAGCACCCCCACCTCCTCCCCCTTCTCATCTTAAACCCTCTTCTGTTTCCTTCCAGAATTGCCCTTGGTGGCATTCTTCAAGGTTAAACTTCCAATGACCTGGGGTGCGTCTCTCCTACATCTTCCAGATCTAGGGACGCCTCACTGCACATTCACAACAAAGGACACCAAGAGTCGTGGCAAAGCTCAGATGTGAAGCCGGTGGAAAAATCCCCCAGGCTAAGTCAAATTTAGGAACGTTGCTATTGCTAATGAATTAAACAAACACGATTTTAGAGATGCTTTTCACTACCAGAAATACCTTTAATTACACAACTTTATAGGATCTGATCACTACATTCAACACAACCCTAAAGTAATGCCACGAATGAACTACAGTGACCAAGCAGCAGAAACTGCACTTTGCTGTTTCTTTAAAAAAAAAAAAAAAGGTTTGGATCATAATTCTTTCAAATGAAATATATTAAGCATTTGCCAGGGTTTCAGCACCATCTTACGGGGCTCCCAAATGTGTATAAACAGAGTAGGAAAATAGATGCTCCCATATGAAAAGGTAGATTCCTAAATGGCTTTTAACAATTATAGGAACTGAAAACTGATGATATCTAATCGAAGGGAGAAAAGAAGAATAGATATGATGATGCTTTTAGCAACAGGGCATAAATTCTTGGTGGAACATTTCAATAGATTTTGAAATGACTTTTTAAATGAGCATTCTCTTTACTCCTAACACTTGAATGCAGATTTCTCTCTTTTCCTGCTAAAGCTCAATAAAACCCCATCACATAAAGATGAGAAAAGATCTGCTTTAGGTGCCCAGAGATGGCATTTATTTTCACATAGGTAACATTTTCTGAACTCTATTTGTGACGGTGGCGGTAAGAATCATGTTGCCAACTATAGCATCATGCAAGTAACTCAGATGTGAATTCCTAAAACTTGACCAGTGGTTTTTTTTTTTTTATTTCAGCATATTATGGGGGCACAAATGTTTGGGTTATCTATATTGCCTTTGCCACACCCAAGTCAGAGCTTCAAGTGTGGGTATCCCCCAGACAGTGAGCAGCACACCATTAGGTATGAATATACCCATATCCTCCTTCCTCCTCAATTGCCTGACTCCCGATAAATGTTATTACTATATGTGCACTTAAGTGTTGATCAGTTAATACCAATTTGATGGTGAGTACATGTGGTGCTTGTTTTTCCACTCTTGTGATACTTCATTTAGTAGAACGGGTTCCAGCTCCAGCCAGGATAATACAAGAGGTGCTAGATCACCATTGTTTTTTTGTGGTTGAGTAGAACTCTATGGTATACATATACCACATTTTATTAATCCACTCATGTATTGATGAACACTTCGGTTGTTTCCACATCTTTGAAACTGTGAATTGTGCTGCTATAAACATTTGAGTGCAGATGTCTCTTTTACAGAATGTCTTTTTTTCCTTTGGGTAGATTCCCAGTAATAGGATTCATGGATTGAACGGTAGTTCTACTTGCAGCTCTTTGAGGTTTCTCCATATTACTTTCCACAGAGGTTGTACTAGTTTGCAGTCCCATCAGCAGTGTAGGAGTGTTCCTCTCTCTCCACATCCTCACCAACATTTATTGTTTTGGGACTTTTTGATAAAGGCCAGTCTCACTGGAAATAAGTGATATTTCATTGTGGTTTTCACTTGCATTTCCCTGATAATTAGAGATGTTGAGAATTTTTTCATATGTTTTTTGGCCATTAGTCTATCTTCTTTTGAGAAGTTTCTGTTCATGTCCTTTGCTCACTTTTTAATGGGGCTGTTTGACTTTTTCTTGCTGATTTTCCTGAGTTCTATATAGATGTAGTTATCAGCCCTTTATCAGATGTTTAGCATGTGAATATTTTCTCCCATTCTGTAGGTTGTTTATTTGCTCTGGTGATAGTTTCCTTGGCTGTGCAGAAGCTTTTCAATTTGATCAAGTCCCATTTATTTATTTATGTTATTGTTGTGATTGATTGCCTTTTGGGTCTTCTTCATAAATTCTATGCCTAGGCCAATGTCTATAAGTGTTTTTCCAACATTTTCTTCTAGAATTCTTATCGTTTCATGCCTTAGGTTTAAGTCTGTTTTTCACCATGAGTTGATTTTTGTGACAGGTGCCACACTGTCTCGATCACTGTAGCTTTGTGGTAAATTTGAAATTGTCATCCCATTCTTTTAATAGAACTATTTATTTTTTCTTCCCAGCAGAATCAAAGCAGGCATTTACTAGTTAGGATTCACAGTCTGTTTTAACCTAGTCAGTGTAAACATAATTTTAAATTGTGATAAACACCTGAGTTTTAATGAATTAATAAAGTACTATTGATTTTGCCAGACGTTTCTTCTAAAGTTTTAGATATAATAACATCAAAGGCAAATAAATGATAACCTAAAGTTGGTTTGGGATTATAATTATTTTTATTAGGCTAATTCCAACTAATAGAATTTGTGTTCTGAACTGCATGCATTCGTTATGGTTCTTCAGAGAAACAGAACCAATTATTTTATATATAATATTATTATAATATAATTGGATATAATAATTATATTTAATATATCTATATATTTATATAATATATAGATATATAGATATCTATATAATGTATAGCTATATGTAGATATAAATATAAAACACTGCCAGTATTTTCCATGGTGCTTCTAGGAAATGATCATTTAAACAAAGTCAAAAGGTTTCTTTACTCTAGGACTGCTTAGAGCCTTTGGTGGGCTAATATACACGATGAATCTTTATTGATTAAGTGTACAGGCAACACATTCAGGCTCTGTCTCTTACTACTGTGTGACCTTGAGCAAGGTGCTTAACCTCTCTGATTCACAGTTTCCTCCTGTGTAAACTTCCAATAGTTTCCTCATGTTTTGTTTTTTGTTTTATTTAACTGAATTAAATTCAATCATTGAATTTCTGATTTTTGTTAATATTTGTATAATCTGCCAGTTATATGAGAATTCAATAGTTTTTCTACAGCATGATTTTAATGGGTATATAATATCTACGTAACCAAGCCTTTTTGTTGTTTCCAATTTTACTCGGGTGAAAATTATGGGTTAAAAATTCTTAAAAATAAATCTCTGTATTGGTCTTGTAGGGTAGCAGAATATGCCACCTCGTAACATGTCACTTTAGCATAAGAATTATTTTGAGCTCTCTGCCCTGTCCTTACATGTCTAAAAGCAGGGCACAAATATACAAAGGTATCTATTCTCCTCTTTCTGCTAGGAAGGACACGAATTAATCATTGGAGACAATGCTGGACCCTCATGAGCCTGGAGGTGGCACTAAAAGAATTTAAGTAAACTTCACTCATTAACCTTTATCTATTACACCTTAAGTTTCCATATATTTTCTTTCCCACAGTTGGCCACCCTAGAAACTCAGAGTTCTTTTCTATATAAGCCCAAGTTCTTATCGGTCTTTGGAGTTACTCCTCTCTGAGAGCTCCCACGTATAAGCCTGGTGTACAAGCTAATAAACTGCTTTTCTCTTGTTAACCTGTCTTTTGTCAGTCTAACCTACAAAGCCCCAGCCTGAAAAGAGAATTTTTCCTCCTCTATAGTTTCAAACTCATTATTTTAAGTACTTAAAAATCAAGAGTTATCAGTAAGGGGAGATATTGCTGGCCAAGGACAGATTTTCTTTGGAGCACCAGCGAGTTCAAAATTGCCTTATGAATAGACAGAAAGGCTGAAGAGACAATCACCATAGAAGAAATAGTTGAGGTGGACAAAGATCTCATCCTCTGATCTACCCCAAGGTACCAAGCCCAGGTGGTTTTTATCACCGGTTCCCCCAAACTCTCAAGAACAGATAACTACTCCAATATTCAAATGATTTCAGAGTTTAGAACATGAAGCTTCCCAGTTCATTGTACCAAGGCAACAAAACCCTCATATCGCAGTCATTGCACAATACAAATTTAAAAGAATCTCAAATATGAATGCAGAAGAGCTCTAGACAAAATTAGCAAATCAAATTTAACCATGTGGTCAAAGAATAAAACAAGAACCTATATGGTTTATTTCAGGAATGTTGATTCCAACTATGAACTAGATTTATGCATCTTTAACAGATTAAAGAAAAAAACATGTGCCCTAATATTTTTCACTCAAGGAAAATCATTTCATAAAATTGAAATTCTAGTCCAGATAATAATCCTAAGGCATAAATAAAACTTGGTTCATGGAATAAAGTGCAACTACTGGAAGCCTATGGCAGGATCCAATATGGTAGCTACTAGCCACATGTGGCTATTTAATTTTAAAATTAATGAAAAATTTAATTCTCTGGTCACTCTAGCTATATTTTAAGTGCTCAGTATGGCTAATAACTACCACACCGAATAGCACAGAAAGTTCTTTTTGACAGCGCTGTCATAGATAATCCAGAAACAGATCCCAGACATACATAGAGTCATTGTAAACATTTAATAGGAACTAATTTTACTGAGGGCTCTTGAAGTACCTGAAAAAATTTAAAGTATTTTATATGTCTTATTTCATTTTCATATGGTATAATACACTGTCTTATCATTTCCTCCATTAAATCAGTAGGACAGGAAAGAGATTAAATAAATCAAACCATCCACAATTTTTAAGTAGTGGACCTGGGATTCAAAAAGCACACTTTCACCTCTGAGTTTACATAGCATCCCTTTGTTAAAGGTGGCAATTCAAATGAATGAAAAATGGATAAAATACTTCCTGATTGTGTATGGCAAATGTCTATCCATATGGGAAAAAAATAACTTTATGCATGTTACACTACAACCATATGTATAAAAATGAGTTAAGATATAATTGCAAAAATTAAATTCACATGAAGCTCTAGGAGAAAACAGGATTTTTTATATTCTTGGGGAATAATATGGGGGGAGGTGCTTCCTAAGAAAAACAAAAAACTCAGAATCTATAAACAAAAAGATGGACATGTTTAAGTATATAAAAATGAAAACCAGCTGTGCGACAAAACTATACCAAGGTTAAAAGACAGCAATAAAATGGAGGAAAATATTTGCAACATGAAGTGTTAACACTTATAAGACTAAGAGGTCACATAAATCTGTTAGAAAAAGCAATCTTGTCAAAAAAAATAGTCAAAGTTTATGGGCAGATATTTCTCTGAAGAAGAAACACAAATAACCAATAAAAATATGGAAAGACATTCAAGTTCACTGATAATCACACAACTGCAAAATAAAGCAAGATACGATAATTCACCCATTAGACTGGACAGTTTTCAAAGGATGAACAGACGCAATGTTAGAGAGAGAAGACAGCGAAGTCCTCATAAATTACTGACAGTTGTGTAAATTGATGTACACTCTAGAGGGTGATGTCTATCAAATTTTAAAATGAGGATATCTTTGGCTCAGCGATTCCACTTTTGGGATTCTAATACATGTCGCAAAGATTTATACACGAGGGATATGTTTTGTATGGCAACATTGTTTATCAAATGGAATAACTGTAACCTAACCTACCTATCAATTAGCAAATGATTAAATAACCTCAGCTTCATCCATGTGATGACATGACTCGCATTCTTTGAAAAGAATAAATGCGTGTATTTGGCATTTAGAACTATCTCTAAGACACACTGTTTATGTGAAAAAGCAAAACAAAACCCCTCTCCTTTACTTATGCTTATACTTGACAACACAAAGAGCTGTAAGAAAACACAACAAAATATTAACACTGTTCTCTCTGAGAAATGTGATCAAAGAGAATAGTGTAGAAACGAATTTTTTGGTTTGCTTTTTATTCATTAAACTTATATTAATATATCGCTCTGTTTTATAAAAAGGGTGTATTAATATTGTGATCAACCAAATAAAAAGAGAGAAGAAAACACCACAACAAACGTATTTAACTACTGCTTAGCATGTACCATCTTTTCAAACTCAATTTCTCTTGCCCCTTTCTTGGGACAGATAGTCTATCTATGAATAAAGAGGAAGGGAAGATTATCCCATGAACGATTTGTTCTGGGATGCTATAGACAGAGATAAAGTTGAATCTAATACATATTGGCAACTGTGAGACTTTGCACACAGGCTCTTAAAAACCTCTTCACTGGTCCTTATCAAATCTTAGGAGCAGCTGCCACTACAGCTGCTAAATGAGATCGTCTGTAGGTTTGGAGGAAGAAAATTCAGTTACTGTATGCTTGCAACCACTCTGGGTTTTTAGTGATGACTTTCATCTTTTCTTATCTTAAAAGTCTTTGAGCTGGCTGTACTGTAGCCTTAGACAATCCCAGATTCCAAAGATGGTTTTGCATGGCAGACAGTGAGGATAAGGGACATGTTACAACAGCAGCTCTCAAAGTGGGGTACAGGCACTTCTCAGGGATCCTTGAAACCCTTTCAGGGACTCTATAAGGGCAATACTATTTTTACCAGGATCCTAAGGTGTTCTTTGCCTGTTTCACTCTCACTCTTTTCTTTTCGGTCTTTTTTTTTTTTTTTGACATAGGGTCTTGCTCTGTTGTCCAGGCTGCAGTGTATTAACATAATCATAGGTGTCTGCAACCTGCAAACTCCTGGGCTCAAGTGATCCTCCCACCTTGGCCTCCTGAGTAGCTGGGACTACAGGTGTGAGCCATGATGCCTGGCCCTCACTCTCACTCTTTAACAAATCCACAGTGGAATTTTCTAGAGGCTACATGACATCTGGTGACGTCCTTGCTCTGCTGACCACTGGAATGTGTACTTGGGTATTCTTGAAATTTTAAACCTTCCTCAGTTTTAATTTCTAATATAAAAAACTGATAGATGCAACCAAAATTAATAAAAAAACACCTCTTTGGGGGCTTAGAATACAAACGTGTTCTGAAACAAAAAAGTGTAAGTATTGCTGCTTTATAACGTCCTTTGGATACATTCTGGTTTTACTAATAATTTCTTTAGCACTTGAACATTATAAAATCCTTCCTAATCATTTGTGTTTATGATATTGTGCAGGAACCCTGCAAAGAAATTCATTTACAGAAGATAAACCCGAAGAACCAAAAAATCATCACTTCAGAATTGAGAGAAGGACTCAATCCATTCCCTAGCAGGTTTACCCCAGCTTGCTTCCTGCACAGATGACAGCCAGGGAACACAGGAGACAAAGGTGGCTTCACTGCCTGACCTCCATGTGCCTCTTCTTGGCTTCCCCATGAGAACTTACACTGAGCCTCCATCTCCTTTAATATAGCCTAACACCAAAGGAAGCAAGAAATTCATTCACATTAGAGTGATCTCCAAGTAGATGAGGTTTTGCTCATTTAGTAAAAGCAAATTCATTTTACTTCTCAAAATAGCCCTCTTTCAGTAGGTTCCCTTAAATAATCATTTGGCAAAACCACCCTTCTATGTTTCTTTTGCACCCTTCTACATGATGTACTATGCATGCTTGTTATGGAAAATTTAGATAATACTGAAAGGTATTTATAAGTGCATAGTAAAATGGAACTATATACTTCAAATGGGTGGATTTTATGTTGTGAGAATTATATCAATCAAGCAGCTAAAAAACACAGTGAAATGAGCTCTTCTTTGTCCATTTATTTATTTATCCATCTTTTAAATTTAATACTAGCATTTTGGTTTTATACCTATCAATAATAACAGTGATCATTTACAGAACATAAATTTTATGTTAGGCATTCACTGCTAAAATGGTCTATATAAAGGAACTGATTTAATCCATCCTTAAGACATGGATGCTTTAAGTCATCCTTAAGGCATAGGTACCATTAGTATCTTTACATTTCTGATGAGGGAACTGAAGAGTAGAGAAGTTAAGTAATTTCCTGAAATTATGTTGTCAGTAAATAGCAGAGAAAGGATTCAAACTCAGACCTTCCTTGAAAAGCCCATGATCTTAACCTCTGGGTTTATTTTGTTCTCTTCTACATGATATACTATGCCATGCATGCTTGTTACCGAAAATTCACACAACACTGAAAGGTATGTATAGGAACACAAAAATTATCAACAATACTACTTCATAGAGATCATTATTTATTTTGAGGGGCATTCATAGTCTACCAAGTATTTACAGTATATAAAAATTCCCTCAGGTTAATATCACATATATTTTTCACTTAACACCTTATTTATTGTATTTCTCATATACGTGCCATCATTTTCTTACACATTTAGGTTGTTTCCATGTCTTCCCTACTCTAAATCCTATTGATATGAGCATTTACGTATATTATCTTTTACTGCATCACTGATTATATTACTTAGGCTAGATTTTTTTAGGGAGTAACTATAGTCTCACATGGTAAAACAGTTTAAAAAATTAAAGCACTTCATACTCCCACTGGCAACGTTTGAGGTTACCCATTTCCTTACACTCTGCTTGACTGCACTGATCAATTTTATTCCATCTGCCATATGATAGATGAAAAATGATTTCTTAATTGTTTCATCTAATTCTAATGCAGTTAGGAGAATCAAACTAAACGGGATCATTTAAGGATTATTCAGTGAGCACACACAGGCATGAGACAGAGACCTAGGCTCTTCTTTTCTCACGCATTAACCATTGTGTAGAAAATCCTGTCTCATTTCCTAAACCATCTGTGTGTCTTCTCATTAGGTCAACTCTAATCCCTTAACGCCCAAGGATGGCATTGCGTAGCCGAATAAACATGATTTTCCTTCCCATAAAGGGAGTGAGAATGCCTGCTATTTAACGTAGTATAATTAAGTAGAAGGCTTTAGGAGCAATTTGAGTAAAAAATAATTCTAATGGGCTGGAAAAGCGAGTTTCTCACCACTAAGATCCTATTCACCATGAATGATTGTCTATAACCCATTCCCTGCTGTGCTGAGTCAGATATTTTTAACTCTAGCTTTCTTTTTTCAAACTAATTGGATTTTTTTTTAAATCTGTTATTAGAAGGAAATAGCTCACTGGCACTACAGGAAGACTCCCCATATGCTGTTACGATGTTTCCATAGTTTTGCTAGATTTAATCAAATTTCATTCATAAAGATTAGCTGAAAATTAAGAAGGAAACAGATTGTTCCCAATTGAACTGGCAAAAACAGACTAGTAGCTTCTGACTGGGCAGAGATGTTTGACAGGATAAGAGTAGAAGTCTGTAGCTGTTGCAGGAAGCAATTAAAGAAACCAAAATTCCCAGAAGGAAAAACAAAAGAGGCATTAAGCAGTGGCATTCAAACATCTAAAATCTGGAGGAATGACTTTTGCTTTTTCTGTCATTTTTTAAAAAATTATATCAGTATTGGATTTTTGTTGGAAAGCAATATTTAAAATTACCTGTAATATCATACCCCAGAGAGAATCATGTTTTAGTGGCTTCCTTCCTTCAAAAAAATGTTATAAAAATTTAGTTTAAAAAACAAATGTCATTTTTCACACCGTTGACATCTATTTGTTAAGTACAAAAAAGGAACACGTAATATTTACAGTGCTGAAGAAACCACTGAGATAGGTAACACACATTGACTAACGGAAGAGAGGGATTTTGTAAAACTCTGGATTCAGTTATTTTCTTCAAGCATAGTTTTCCTTTCACAATAATTAAGATGATAATCCCAGTTATGGAGGGGCATTGTCCTGATAATAATAAAAATTTCAAGCGGCTACAGAGAAGGCAGAGAAGGTAGTTATACCAATACTTAGATTGAGAAAATAAAAAAAGGAAACCTCAGTCTTCTTTAGAGAGTCTCAAGATCTGTAGCTTTAAAAAAAAATAAAGACTTTCTAAAAGATTCAGGGAATTTGTAGAGGGATTTGGTCCCAAATAACCTCTGTTTTCCTCTTTCATATCTTCTCCCACTTTTTAAAATAATCCGACAAATATCTAACTAATATCTGACTTAGTGGTGTATCCTCCGTAACTTTCATCTTGGAGGGTTTCACAAGAGCCATTAAAGCCTGAACAATCTTCAGCAGGATAATGTAGGATCCCATATGGCTCCCCAAGATGGTATGGGAGGTAAGCAGGCAATGGGGAACTGTCTCCTACCAAAAGATAAATAATAAAGTGCTTTTCCATCATCCTCGAATAAAACTGGTTCCAGTTATTTTGAAACCACCTTCGGTTCTACCGTTTTTGCATTAGATTTCATTTGTGCATTCTTTATTTTTGTTTCTTTCTCAAACCCTTGTCAGTGGGGAGTGGTCTGGTTTCAATCAGTGAGGAGATGCCCACTCTCCAATTTCAGCAGTCCACATCTTCAGCCAGTCATTGCTATTCCTTCCTTCCTCAGGAAAAGTAAAACGGGTGAACTACTCTAATAGACAAATGCCTGATGATTCTAAAGGACCATCTAATGCATAAAATGACTCTTCAAGTTTGTTCCTTTTTCCATTTACAGAGCAAGAGAGTTCATGCTGCCTTTTGCAAAGGTGATGCGATGAAAGAACAGGATTGTGGTGACCACACCTGCATTTTATTTCTCACGTTAAAAAAAATTATATTTCTTTATCTCAAATTCCTGTTTGAAAAGTTTTGTCCTTATCACAAAGTTCTCATCAAGTCATAGTTCTACTCCCCGGATGGTAATCATGTGTGTTCAGACAATCATTGAAAAAAAAAATTGATTATTGAACTCCTATGTTCTGGTTACTAGATGAGATTCTTTAAATAACATACATTGTCCACTTTTAATGATATAATATAGAATCGATGCAAGAATATTTGTAGAACACCAAAGAAACACATGTTGAAAGATTTTAATTGTACCAAAGATACCTTTCTTATCAATATCTTAGTGTATTTCTTGCTGTATCTCAAAGCAGCTAAGTTATTCATAATGATATATTTACTTAACAATATACCAAAGTCCTTTCTCAAATGATTATTTGTTCCAAAAAATGGTGTTTAAAAATGGCACAGCATTTCATTTATTTCTGCACCATACATTATTTGTTATTGTTTTATATTTGTTTTCATGTATTTTCCATAACAAAACTACCACTTTGGTGATTATCCCTATAGATGCAATTTTGAACAGATTTCTGATTTTAAAAATACTTAACAAATACATTTGCTGGCCTAAAATATTCGGTTTCTAAATGAGGGATATCAGAGGATTTTGTAAGATTTTCTTGAGATAGAACTCATGAGAAAGAAGCACAAAAGACAAAAAATATCATCATGAAGATTAAAATTTCCATTCTAGCCATAATTGATGTGAGTGGGTTTAAATTTATTTATTCTTACAATTCATTGAGAGTACAGTTGCCATTTTTAAAGATCCTCTAACATCTCAGGCACTTTGTTAGATATTTTTATAAGTATTATTTCTCATTTAGTCCTTATAATTCATTATATAGATACTATTATCCCACTTTGCAGATGAGGAGACCACAGGCCAGATAACACCCAAAGTCCTCTGCTTCTCTGGTAGTCAGGACTGAAATCTCCTCTGACAGGTGTACGGCTGGCACGAGCTTTCTCTATGACAATAAATGTAATCAGTGCCTCCGACACAGGACACTCCTATTCTCTGATTTTCATTGATCAGCGCTCACCCACAGACCAAGCAAAATGACAGGTTCATGTAAAACCATCCTGTTAACTATTCAATTAGAGCAATCTTGTTAAAACAGAAGTCAGATCGTGTCATTCCTCTGCATAAACTCTTCCGGTGGTTTGCTATCTCGTACCAAGCAAGAGCTGAAGTCTTTGCAAACAAAGCCCAGCACGACCTGTGCTCCTCCACCCTCATCTTTCTGACCTTGTTCCCATCTCATTGAGTCAGCTGCCGCCAAACCAACCTGCTGAGTATTCTTCACACAAGCCCCGCCATTCCTGACTTTGCATTTGCTGTTCCTCCTCCTGGCATGGCCTTTTTCTAGACATCTACATACATGGCTCACCCAGCTCCTTCAAATATTTATGAAAAATATCACATTCTCAGTGACCTGGTCACCTGATTTTCAACTGCAACACTTCTCGTACCTTGATATACCCTATTCCTCTTTTCTTTGATATTTTCTCTGTGGTGACTCCACAGAACCATCTATGGGTATTACTTGGATGCGTGATCAAGCACTGATACCGTCTCTTCCTATTTGCTGGTTCTGACTGGGACGCCAGCTACGTGAATGTAGGCTCCTTGAGGACAGAGATGATCGTCTTAGTCCCTGCTGCATCCCCAGCTCACAGACATGTGTCTGGTCCACAGTAGGCACACAGTGAATGCTTGTTGAATGAATGAATGAAAGAATGAAATGTCTTTCTGTGCTTAGCTCATCTCACTCATACGTGGGAGCTAAATATTAAAACAATTGATTTCGCAGAGACAGAGAATAGAATGGTGGTTAACAGAGGCTAGGAAGGGGAGCAGTTGAGCAGAATAAAGTGAGGATGGTTAATGGGTGCAAAAATACAGTTAGATAGAATGAACAATATTTGATAGTACAAAAAGTGACTATAATCAACAATAAGTTAGAGTATACTTTATAATAACTGACAGAGTGGAATTGGAATGTTCCTAGAGCAAAGAAATGTTAAATGCCTAAAGTGATGGCTGTCCCAATTTCCCTGATTGATTAATTCGCATTGTATGCCTGCATCAAAATATCACAGGTACCCTATAAAGATATACAACTATTATGTGCCCATAATAATTAAAAATTTAAAGAATGAATGGAATAGGAAAGAACTAAAGAATTACTGAATTATGCTAATTATATAGAAATTCACCCCTAAAAGCTCAATACTCCCAAACTCCCTTTCTCTCTTTCTTTCTTCTTCTCTATGTCTGGTTGCTAGTTGTATTGTCTCAAGCTTCTCCTTCCTTTCACGTAGTCCTTAAAAAAGGGCAGGCTTGCTGGTGGTTTCCTAAGGGTTCCAACACATGTGACATCAGGGGTGCATTCAGGACCACAGAGCCAGCAGCAGAGCCAATGACAGAAGCCAAATCCCAGTATCTGACACACCAAAGCACAATTATCTCTTGCAACTTGAGAGTCACACAAGTTTTTTTTTTTTTTTTTTTTTGAGACAGAGTCTCACTGTGTTGCCCTGGCTAGAGTGAGTGCCGTGGCGTTAGCCTAGCTCACAGCAACCTCAAACTCCTGGGCTCAAGCAATCCTACTGCCTCAGCCTCCCGAGTAGCTGGGACTACAGGCACGTGCCACCATGCCTGGCTAATTTTTTCTATATATTTTTAGTTATCCAGATAATTTCTTTCTATTTTTTATTTATTTATTTATTTATTTTTAGTAGAGATGGAATCTCGCTCTTGCTCAGGCTGGTCTCAAACTCCTGAGCTCAAACAATCCGCCCGCCTTGGCCTCCCAGAGTGTTAGGATTACAGGTGTGAGCCACCGTGCCCGGTCGATAGTCACACAAGTTTTAAAAAGATCAAGGGCATCACTGGGCTTCCTCAGACATTCTGGATTGCTAAGAAAAAAAAGGTTTAAAGTACCTTGAAGGGCCCTCCAACCATTTTTGTTTTTGCTTTTTGAATTACAAAGTAGAAATAGACAAAGATCCTTTTGTGTTGGTGTTCCACATTATAAATAAAAAAGAAAATAATATTGATCTAGTGGGAGCTTTCATCTTTGCTTTGATTCTAGCTAATTGCATTTGTCTCATGCAAATCTCAACCAGGAGAAATTAACACTCAACACATTAATCAATATGCACCCAATAAATCCCCTTTCAAATCTGACAGTGTCCATATGGAAGGGTCTGAAAATATGATAATAGTATTTGTCATCAAACAAGCAAAACTTTCAGCAAGACTAGAGCAATCGGCCTTGCCACTATGACATTCAGGTTGACTTCTTCTGGTCCTGTCAGCTGATACCACAGGGTTGAGCTGGAACTACGTCAGTGATAACTATACCAGCAGTCCATGTAAGTGACTGAATTTGACATATGTGACAAATTCTGACATCATCATTTTCTGTGGTCTATTGAAATCAGAAGGAATTGGAGTTTTCCACTAACTATTTACAGTGCCATCTGGTAAGTCATTATTTGTAACACTCAAATCTCAGAAGTTAACAAGTATCCTTGGAAGCCCTCTAACTCGGACAACCACAGGATTCAAAAATGTAATGGACCATTTCAAGTAGAAGTAAACCCCTCGTAACTGAAGAGATTCAATTCAAGATTGTAAAATCATCTATTGGGGTATAATTTAGGCAACAAGGAGAGGTTTCAGGTAAATGATTGCCAAATTCTTTTGACTTAGAGTTCACGGAATTATTTAAGAAAAACAACTGTTATCAACTGCTTCATACTTTCCATCAGAAAGAGGAAATTGTCTACTATCTAGAGCTGTAACTGCAGAATCCCAGACCTGTTGTGGGACAGGCTGGATTCTGGTTGAACATGCTGCATGGACCACACGTTTCTATTCACTACCCTCTCCCGAAACGCCAGGAAAATGACAGTAAAAGACTGAAATGATTAGAAACCCACCAGGACAAAGAAAACAAAGACAAACTTACCACTGCGTAAGAATTTTGACAATCCTTTGGAAGATAAAATGAAAGGTGGCTTAGTGGCAGCTGATTAATTAGAACTAAAGAACACCTGAACTGGGTACCAGAAGACAGATGTATAGACAAGGGCCAAGCAAGTTTGCCTAAAAATATCCAAGAAACGCTCAAAACTCAACCGCAGCAGTTCTCCCAGAAGGTATGGAATAAGTTTCAGGGAGAAAACGAGACAATGAGTTGAAAGTCTGCATAAGGTGTAGACTACTTGGTTCCTCTCTGTTACTGCACAGCCAGGTGATTTATATTTTCACCTTCCCCACAGGAGACTGGAGATTTTATCTCTGAAGAAAGTGAGTCAAGGAAGCATCATACTTCACACAATGGGCACAGCAAGTGCAAAGACAAGGAGGGGAGGGGATTGGATGAAAACAGGGGATTGAGTGAAAATCTGCTTGCTTTCAAAGGGAGACTGATAGCTCCCTGGTTCTAGAATGCCTGCAACCAGCCTGAGAACCCTCAGGTAGGAACTGGAAAATTGAATGGTCCAGAGAAATATTGCAGATGCTAACACTGGGAATGCATCTTATTGAAGACAACTTCCGGCCTGATCACCTTGTGCTAAGTTCCAGACTGAGTCCCAGACTTTGGTAAGTCCTGCTCATGTACATGGAGTTTCCAACATGCTTCTCAGTGTCTTGCTATCAAATATAAATGAACAGCTGAGATTGCCAATGAATTGAAAAGGGCTTTCTTTCATAGTGAAGGGGAGAGACAAAAATAAACAGGGGGGAAAGCAACTCATAGAAAATGAAAACTATATAAAGAGCAAACAAAACATTATCAAAATATCCTTGGAGTTAAAGAGATGATGTGGCCTCTTAAACAAGAACGGTGTGCTATATCAAATGAACACTGAGAGGACAACACAAAGCACTCTTCAAAATTAAATATCTGAAGTAAAAACATCAAGAGAAGCAATGGAATATAAAGTGGAGATGGTTTTCTAGAAATGAATCCAAAAAGATATTTTAGAGAAATAGGAGCGAAAAGATTCGTTCATAATACCCAATGTCAGATTCATAGGAATCCCAGAAAGTGAAAATAATAGAAAATGATATGGAGGAAATTATATTTAAAAAAGGCAAGAAAATTCCCCAATGGGCCCACTAAATGCTTAAAACAACAAAAGAATAAAAATATTATTAAATTTCACAGCATTTGGGATAAAAGAACATCCACAATTTTCAGACACGAAAACAAATACAAAGGAGTAAGATGGAGAGTGTCATATGACTTGTCAAAAACAACAGTGGAAAGAAAAAGACAGTAAAGTTTTCAGAATTCTGAGGGGAAAGGACTTTCCATCTCTATTCTATATTTAGTCCAAATATCAATCAAGTGTGAAAGACATTTTCGGACAAGGAAGGTCTAAAAATTTGTATCTTGGGTGTGCTTATTTGGAAGCTACTGGAGAATGTGCTAAAGGCTGAGTAAGACAAGGAAGAGGAAGGCAGGAGGTTCGGAAAACAGGAGAGTTGTGAAATTAACTCTCGACATGATAAATAAGGAAATTAGCAGGGCTGCACCTTCCTCACACACTTAAGAAGTATCCAGTTGAAATTAGAGCGGAAGCTGGAGGAAGATGAGGGGAAAAGACATGACCACAAAAAAATGAAGGAAAACTAGGTTGACTATCTGGATAAGCGAATGACAAAGAAATTGAAATAAACAGGAAAATATCAATGGCTTTACAGAAAAGCAGACAAAAATCTGAAGCAATCATTAATTGTAGAAAACAATGAAGGACTGTTTAATAAAAGTGCAGCGGTTGCAGTCCACTTGGCTTGGCATAAACAATATTTTCAATTATTACGATGTAAATACCAGTAAGTTGTGATATAATGTTGAAAAGAGAGAAAGAAGGAAAGCTGGGTTTTTGCAAGTATTTAATAAGATATACACACAAACTTTCAGAAACACAGGCAATAAACAATGACCATTTTATTCCTTTGTTTTCAAACGTTTAATCTCTCTTCAGGAAAGCAACGTGATTTAGAGGAAATAACAGGTTTAAGAATAAGAGAGCTCTGTCCTGTTCACTAATTTCGAGTTGCTTAACCAACTAGAGCATTGGTTATAATACTGACCTCAGAAAATTTGTGTAAACATCAAATGACGTAACGTACAATCTCCAGGAGAAAATAGATGCACGATAAATGTTTCTTGTCCCTTCTTTTAACTTTACCTAAATCTCACAATGCTAGAAAAAGATTCGTTACGATAACTTGACATTTTCAGGCAATTGCTGTGTTAAATATCACCCTAAGGATAGCTTAGTTATTTTGATTAGAAAACAATGCCCTTCACCAAGTACAGGATGATCAAGCAACGGTCTTGCCAAAAAGTATAAAGATGAGCATTGTTCAATCTGCCAAAATATTGCCCAAATCCTCATGTAATATTTGGCCCCAAAATATTCATTCATCCCCAGGAGAATCCTGGATGGTGTGTGTGTGTGCACGCACACTTGCTCAGTGATCTCCAAGTACAGGGGAAATGTTCCTAGATGTGGCAAGCTGAGGATATTTTCCTGGGACTTGGCCAAGCATTAGGACAAACATTTTCAACCTTCTGCTCAAAATGTCAGAGGGCTCTGCATGTTCACGAAAATGCAGAGGAGGGAGGCAATTGAGGGAAACAAAAAGAATAATTTAAGAAGCACCAAATATTAGGAAAGAAGTTTTCTCTGATTCTGGGCCAGTTCCCATTGTGCACTTTGTTTAGCTGAAATGACTGGTCCAAAGTTTGACAATGAGCCAACAATCTATGTAACCCAGATGTTTACGGCTGTGTGGCTTTTTACACTCCTGAAAGGTTAAAAGTGAAAGGAACCTTAGAGATGATCTGATACAAGTTCTCACTTTCTAAAGAAAGAAACTGAGTCCTCAGAGGTCATAAACCTTGTCCAAGGCATAGAGTCAGACACGTTATACCCAGGCTAGCCACACAGGTGTAACATGATGAATTCAGTCTCTGAGTCAGCCTTTAACAGAGAGTGAAGCAATGGATGCACAAGCAATAGACCCAAAGCAGCCTCTCAGGGGTGAGGACAGAGGAGGCTGAAAGCAGATTACCTTGTCCATGAGGTGAACAAGAAAATCTGTAGAAGGCTGTGATGTTTCTTTTCCCTCCAATGCAGAATGTTCTGATAACATGCCTAGCAGAAAACCAGCTTTAGAATCCAGCCATCTCATTCTAAAAAACTAAAAGGAGCAAGCATATGAAAAAAAGATGAAATAAAACAATTTGATGCTAGAAAATAAGAGGAAGCCTATGAATATGCCTTTGGTTCACAGACTTTGAGTCTGTTTATTGAGACATACTGTTTAACATCCTTGGCTGCATTTGAATGTCTTTGAAAAAAGCTATTACTCTACAATGGAATGAAAGATGAAGACTTCTCTTGGAATTTTAAACTATTTTATTGTTGGCATCCATTATTTGGAAACTAAGACTTTAATAAAAAACTACCTCTGTCTTTATGCCCAGAGCTCTGCAGGACACGTTTTTGCTTTTGCTAACATCCGAATGACGTAGAGACTGGATTCATTGCATGAACTAGGTAGCCTCGCTTTCTCATCCTTGTCCAGATGCCTTTTCCATTCACCATCAGTTATTATGAGTCTAAACTTTCAAGAACAGATGATGAAAATGTTCTTTAATCAGAAAGCCTTCCCACTAACCTGGAGAGAGCCTATGGCATACACCCCTTCATGTTTTCTCTCTCATCAGCCTACACCCACATGGCTTGTACAATGGCCTCTACCCTCCTTTCATTACTGTGCTGGGACTGGGAGCTCCCCATGCCAGGGATCTCATCTCAGTCATCATGACTGTTCAGAGCACAACCAATGCAAGACACACAGTAGGCACCTCGAAATTCGTTGAATGCACTGAAATATGTATACAGTCCCACTGTTTTCCCAAACACGCACACACATACTCATTGTTTTTATTGTACATTCTTTGTACAAGCAGTAACAGGGTAACTCTACTCATCTGGCATTGCTAGGAAATGAGGACCTCCGTATCACTGAATTGTTCCAGAATCTTCTAATCCACTTCTTAACTGGCAATATTAAGACCAAATCAACTGTTTTACATGGAATATTTTCCTTAAATATATTATACAATTCTCTAACTTATAAAACACAGTATTCAATGTCTGTCCTAGGATTTCAAGGTCATTATTATAACCACTGGGGACTGAGTTTTGTAAGTGATACACTCAGAGATGATTGTGGTTTTAGAGGTTATTTGCACCCACACTTAATGGCCTCATATTGATATGCTTTTTTCTTCTTTCATTTCCTTTTAATAGATTTTTTGATGCTTGTTCTGTACTGTTGGCTTCTAATGTGAATTGATAAACCAAACAAGTCAACACATTAGAATTACATCAGGTATAAACAGGCTTTGACTCACAGTCAGAACTCAGGAGCGTTAATGTTGACCTATTTTAACTGCTCAGGGGCTTCTGATGCCTACTCTTGCCTCCACACCAGACAATCCTGAAGAAATGGCCTCTCTGAGTCTGAGATGTTACCGAAAATGCTGTTCATAACAAGAATGATGATGATGAAATGCCTTTAAAGTAGCATTAGACAGTATTAAATAATTTCTACCTAACTAAACCAATCCTTCCAGTTACTTCCTAGGCATGAGCTGTACTTACTGAGATGTTGATGACTTTATCAGAACAGGTGGAAACTTTTTCTTTAAGTAAATATCTATTTTATGGGTGTTTTTTTCTTCTGGAGACAAACCTCCATACTTGCAACAGTCATCTGTTGGGCATTATGTCTCTATTCAAAGTGCAGAGAGGGGACAAATCACAAGGGATGTGCCTGTTTTAAACATGTTTCCCAAACAAGAGTGCTTTGGAGCAATGTTTTCCATTGGTTTGACTTTTTTTGGAGCAAACCCTACGTTCACCACCTGCATTTACTCCAAAGATTAAACAAAGCAGTGAAGAACATTCAGTGGATGTGGTGGTTTGATGCCATGGCACTAGGGAATGCAAGTCAGGCCCTCACTGTTGTCCGAATGGTATCTACTGGGCTGAATTACCATGTCAGGGCCTGGGGTACCTCTGCTTGCTTGTTGTACATGGAAGTAAGATGGGATCCAGTGGGGCATGAATGGATTCTGCTGAGAGACACAGAAATGAGAGCCAGATTATCACAATATGGTCTGCCATGCTTGCTATTTTGTAAATGTGGAAATGTTAAAGCCCTTGCATTTTTCAGAGATGGGTAAAATGTAAGCTCTCGAATTTGAATAGTCATTTCTGCATGTGTTTTAGCTGCTTTGCAGATGATATGTGAAACTTTCTTCTGGGATCACTAGCTAATGTAGAGGACACCACAGTGGAGTGGGGTTACTGTTAAATGGGTATTTCATGTCAGAAGCTTTCATCATAGATCCCTAAAGCAGCAAGGGGCTTGTTTTGTTATTAAATATTTTAGAGACAAGGAAACAGAGGTTTGAAGATGAGATGGAATTGCATGCTAAAACGAGCACAGAAGAGTTGAGTCCCCAAGTATATTAATTTTCCTAGGGCTGTCAGAACAAAGCACCATGAATGGGGTGGCTTAAACAACAGAACTTATTGTCCCGGAGGCTAGAAGTCCAAGATCAAGGTGTCTATAGGGTCTGCTTCCTCTGAAGGCGCTAGGAAGGTCTGTCTGTTCCAGGCTCCTCTCCTAGTCTTTGGTAGTTCCTTGTTGTATGACAACATAACTCCAACCTTTATATGGCGTTCTTTCCTGTATATGTGTCTGTCTTTAAGACTAAATTTCCTCTTTTTATAAAAATACTAGTCATATTGGATTAGGTCCCACCCAAACAATCTCAACTTAATTACCTTCATCAAGACACCATCTCCAAATAAGGTCACATTCTGAGTTACAGGGGGCTAGAATTTCAGCGTATCTTTTGGGGGAGACACAATTCAACCCCTGACACCGAGCCTCAACCAAACCCAGTTTCCCAACTCCCAGGCCAGAAATCGGTCTACCATCAAAGGCTGCTTCTGATGTTTTAATGTGCTTTTCCGAATACAAGCCCCTGGTTGCATCCTAAAGTCAAATGTAAATGATTTTAGGGATTATTTCTTTAGCATCAGCACTCCATTAGTGTAGATAATTAAAAGCTGATTGTAGCAGGCATTATTTTTCATTTCTAAAAGCCCACATTAAGACGGAATAGCCATTTTCCTAGAAGGAATGGGGATAATCCATCACCCTGACACTGAGGGGAATTCCACAGACACACACACAAAAAAGGTAGAAGAAGGAAAGCACTAGATCATCGTGATTCATTATCGTCATCAACAGGGTCACTGCTGCTACGCTTCACTCATTTGTTACTGTTTAACACCCACACATAAAGGATCCAACCAGCCCTTGCTATTCTGAAATGGTACCCCAAATAGCTAGGCCTATTTTCCTAGCAGTAAGGCAAATAACAATGAAAAATGTCAATATTAACGTTCCTTCCTTCATTATTCGGCAAATATTTATTCAAAATATTTATTTATGTCTGCACCGGGCACTGATCTAGGTGCTTAGGAAATGTCAGGGAACAAAACAGAGAATAATCTCTGCCCATGGAGCTTATGTTCTTGTTCATAAATGATATAGCATGTTGGAAGATGGAAAAATAGAGCAGGGCAGTTGAATGTTGTGCGTGTGTGTGTGTGTGTGTGTGTGTTTGTGTATGTGATTGTGTACGTGTGTGTAGGTAACTGCAATTCATAGTGGGGCACAGACAAGGTGACATTTTAAGAAGGCTTGAAGGAAGTGAGAGAGTTTGCCCTTTGGGATCTGGAGGAAGAGTGTATGTATCAGAGACAGGAGCCAGCACAAAGGACCTGAAGTGGAGCCATATCCGATATGTTCCAGAAACAGCAAGGAGGAAGGAGGCCAGTGTGGCCATCAACGACCTGATGGCTGAAGACCTGACCGTGTTGTACTCCAGGACCAGGCCTGATTAAGTTTGACAATTGCAGCCTCTGGGAGCTTCCTTGACTCTCTGCTGCCTCCAAGTCTGAGAGCTTCTAGACATTCCCTGGCTCTCCTTTCTCAGGGTTGAACAACATTAAAATGGGCAGCAAAGTGCAAGAGTAATAGTAACGCTTTCTTATGAGGCCACACAATCTCTCCTCTGCCTTCCCCATCCCCATCACCTGTCCAGCAAAATATCTGCAGTATTTTTTTTAAATGCTTTATATTTTCACCTGGCTGATCCAAAGAGGTTGATCATACAATTGAAACCTGTATTCTGCTACAGAAGCCAAGAAAATCCTTCTCTTATGGGAAAAAGACTTAACATGACATATGTCTATGATGACGTTTCATACTGCACCATTCTTACCAATATAAGAAATTATTTATTTACACCTAAGAAAGCCACTGTAGGGAGATAACTCTCTTGGGCCTCTCATGTTTCTGCACATTTTGTGCACAGAAGATCTAAGAACTTTGTTCCAGGCTATTGTTTCAAGAATGTTTGTATCGGGAGCATCCATTGGAAGATAGAGATATTGTCACCAGGTGAAACACAGGGATTTTTTTTCCACTGTCCAGTTCAAAAGAATAAAGTCTTTTTCTGTACCAAAGATCAGAAGTAAGCTTGCTGCTCATTATAAAATTTTTGGATTCCCTAAACTCAGCTCTCCCTTGCCTGCTATATATGTAGACATCATCTGGATCTCTTCCCTCACCCCATGGAATTAAGTTCCAGGGAAATGGCATAAATGCAGGAACTCTGCTACTGCTATTCCTGGAGCCATAAACTATCCTCCTTCTCTGACCCAGGAGTCTTGTGTCTTCTGCCAGCATTCATGTGACAGACTAACTTGTTAGGTCACAAGTAGGGTAAAACCACAGTTCTTATATTCACTAACAAAGGATTCTTAAAAAATCAGGAATGATAAATGTTTGCAGCCACAGAGACATTTCAAGAGAAACACCATCCCAATAGCTGTTTTGGTCATGAAATTCTACAGGGTCTGGAGATTTGGTGGCTCTTCAGGGCACTAATAAAAACAGAGTTGAGAGCACTATGTGTGAATTGCTCTCAACTGTGCACAGCCAGTTGTTGTAGCGGTGGAACTGAAAAGATGAACTGGGACCCCACAGCTGTTGCCTTTGTTTGCTCAACAAGTAGTCCAGGGTTTGGATTTCAGTACAGGACAGAGTGAACCAGAGGAGTCGTTAAGATGAAATTAATATGATAATTTGGCCATAGTGGCTGTCAAGATCATCTCAAGTCTGTTGGGCAGTTGGAAATATTTTCTCTTATATTATGAAGAGTTTTAAAGGAAACATCTGCAGAGAAGATTTTATTTAAAAAAAAAAGGTAAAGAGAAGAAAATTATTTCTTTATAATAATACATTTTGATAAAAGGATTTAGGCACATCCCCATTGCTTTTTGTTAGGGAAGGCACATAATAATACAGTCAACTGGCATCTTATTTTTTCTGAAAAATATTGACAAATATCTATTCCAATAAATTAATGTACCCTTATTTGCTTGGTCAGTTTGGAGGAGAGGAGTGGATGTATAAAAGCAAAGGTGTATGAGAGGCAGTTGATCATTCATTAAGACGTATTACTCATTTAACACGAGCATTAATAATGTCTCCTACTAAGCAATGATCTACTAGATCTTTCGAAAACCATGAGGATTCTAATGGCAACCCAGAATTAATGGAAACCCCAGTGACTGGTAGATGACTGTGTGGCCAACTGAGGTTCACAGAGGAACACAGTGAAGTGTCAAGAACATGCAGTGATGCTTCTAAGGACTCTGCCTGTCACCAACGCAGCCAGTTAGCAGGGAACCCTAAAGAAATGGAGCCAGCCACTAGGAGGACCACCAAATTGCACAAAATGAGTATTTTTAAGCAGCTCCAACATGACAGGCCTTATCCCAGACATTTTACATTTTGTCTTTTTATTTATATCTCTCAAAAACCCTGTAAGGTAAGGATTTATTATTGATTATTAAGAATAGAATTGGTAAAGTAAAAACTGATGCAGTATGTAGAGCCTTACAGAGTCTGGCTCTACATCTAACTTGTAGTGTGCCCTTGGTAAATTTCCTTAGCCTTGCTTTCCTTATCTACAGAATGCAGATATAATAGTTTTCCATTGTTGCTGTAGCAAATTACCACCAACTTAGAGGCTTGAAAAACACAAGGTGATTATTTTACAGTTCTGTAGGACGGAAACCTGACATGAGTCTCACTGGCCAACTATCAAGGTGTCAACTGGTTCATTTTATTTTTCGGATACTCTAGAGGCCTCCAATCCATTTCTTGGACTTTTCTAGCTCCTAGAAGCAGCCCAGAGGAAGAGGAAGCTCACTGCCCTCTTCTTTCATTTCCAGTGACAGCAACATTTCTCTAACTATTCTTCCTCAGTCCTACCTCATTCTCTCTTCTTCTGCCTCCTTTTTGCACTTTTAAAGACTCTTATGAATACATTGGGCCCACATGAATAAACCAGGATGATCTTCTCACTTGCTGATTAGTTACCTTAATTCCATCTGCAGACTTTATTCGTCTTCTCCACATAACATAGCATATACTCACAGGTTCAGGAGATTAGGTTGTGGACATTTTTGGCGTGAGTGTGTACTGCGATTATTTTGCCTACTACACCAGCCAAAGTCATGTCAATGTCAAGACCTATAATAGCAAAGTAAAAGCATCGGAATAAGACATTACCTTGTAGCCAAAATGCTCCAGTCATTTCTTGCTCTTGCCTGAGAGTGTTGATGTTCAGAGACTGATTATACGTAACATCTTAAAACTTGTGAACACGCTTCTCTGCTGGGACATACTGAGGGAGAGGATGACAGGGGAAGCAAACTGTCCCAAGTGTAGGCACTAAGTGGGTGTATTGTCTTTAGAGATTTAAAAACAAGAATGAAACTGGCTACAAGCCAATCTCCTTTCTACTCTCAACACATGCTGCAATTCTAAGGCATGTCAGTAGATAAAATATTCCTTTTCTCTTGGCTGGACTGCTTTGAAACACCCCTTCTCCACCCTGGTATGTCTCTCCTCCCCAGAAAAACCATCCCTTTCTTTCCTGACAGTGAAGTCACTTATTCTTCTGCAGTGACTTTGGCCTGAGCACAGCACACAGCCTTTTGAAACAAGATGAATGCCTCAGAAATCATAGATATGTCTTACTGTGCAGGAAGTAAACCTCAAGTGAGACTTATGGAGGGTGATGCCCTGACGCCAGGGATCATCTTTTGTCATTTGTCCTTGAGTCAGAGTTCTCAATAACTCTTTTATTAGCAAAATACAGGTTAACAAAGTTAAAAATGTTTGCCCTCATTATTTAGATAAATAATCCAAGAGAAAGTGTCATACAGAAAGAGCTCTCCTACTTCTGGGATCCCTAGCAATATTTAACACATCAGGAGTATGACCTCAAAGGACTATGTCACCAAAATCACAGTGTTGGCAGGCAGACAAATACCAGTTCACTAATGCACCCACCTTTAACCCAGTAAGTATTAATGAAAACAAAATAAAAATGTTAAGAGCATGAGGGTTTGCACAATGGAAGTGATTCATTTAATTTTCAACCTGTTCAGATTCAACTGCCATTTGAATGAACACACTGCATGCTTCGCTGAACAATTACAGCCACACATGTCCTGTGAAGCAACAAAAACATTGCAATAATTTGCACATTCGCTCATTCAAGGCAGCAGAGAGAGAGGACCAGCCTATGACAAAGGGAGGGACCCCAGGGAGCCCCGCATGGTCAGCAGAGGGGAGTCTGAGATTTAGGTTTCCTGAGCATCCTTGGACCTGTGCGTGGCATAGACCAGGCACAGAGGCAGCTAAGGTTCCTGCTTGGGAGCTCACCAGAAGTAGCCTCAATAGAGCAGAGAGGCTGGGCTAGCAGAGGACAGACCATGCAAAGCCAACTACCAAGACTGAGACGATCATAGCAGACTTCAGACTGTTTCCCAGTAGTGCTTGTCAAACTTCACCATCCACTGGAATCTCCAGGAGATCTTGTTAAAATGCACATTCTGATTCAGTAGGTTCTAGGTGGAGCTTGAGATTCTACGTTTCTAACACGATCCTAGGAAGGGCCACACTTTGAATGGTGGGGGTCTATATTTCCATATATCCATTGCACCACCAGCAGCTGAGCTGAGGCTGAATTGTAACATACGTTAAAATACGTGGCCCCCACAATGCTAACCATCTCATTTTTCATCTTAAAACAGAAAAATCAATTTCTCAAGTAAAGTTTACTGAACAGCTAGGCAAGATGGCCCTAGAACTAAATGTGGTAGCCAGAGGATTTCCCTTATAGCTTTTGTTAAAGCTATGGCCATTAACCATAATGTGAGGAACATTCTTTGGGTTCTTATGCAGTAACTTCCATATGAACTAATCTCAGAACAATAATTGTAGAGATAGGAACATTTTGTGAAACTATCAAAGGAAGAATTTGCTTATGATTAGAAAGAATCACTTTTACGAGAAATTCAAATTGGCTTACAATTAACTCACTAACTTTCCTAATACAACTATGAAGGGATTTTTATTTTACCACTTGAGAAACTGTAGCTCTAGAATCATAATTGCCTTGGACATTAAATCATTAATTATTCCCAGGGGCTTTCACTGGTGAGAGCAGGCTAAGAAGTCAATGCGAGAAAGAGCGTGACTCGTGGGGAAAGAGGAACAAAGGTTGAATGAACGGTCCACTGGACCCAAAGTCGACCCAGATTACACTTCCAGCTTTACCCTGTATTATTCTGTGATAGTGGACAGAACATTTAGACTACATGGGCCACAGGTTTTCCCATAGGTAACATAAGCAAAATAATAACTCCTTCTTGACTTTGCAATGCTGTAACCTTGAGCAACCACTTCTGAACAACTGTCCTATTTTAACCTTACTCCCAGGTTAGCTTTGGTTTGGCCTCTGACGGCCATTGGAACCTAGTTTGCCACAGAGGCATGATGTACAGAAGACCTATTAATACTTATCCAATCATAGTAGACAGAAAGGTGGCTCTGGCATGATTAGATGCCCCAATTGCTCACCAAAGGAAGAAAGGATTCAGAGGTAATAGACTAATATCAACATGTCCTATTATCTGTTCATAGAAATAAATGCCTTTATTGCTGTCTCCACTGTGTTATGATTGTGCCACTTGGTGCTCCATCCGCTGAGCATGTGTGTGCATTTATGTGTGTTCCACACACATGTGCACCCATGGGCATGTGGAATAAGAACTTAGAAGGATGAAAGATTTTCCCCAGGGTCAAACAGCTAAGAAACATGAAAAATACACTATGGCATTTCAAGTATTCATTTGTATACAAAAGGCTTCAAGATGCCATCTACCCAGTAAGAACAGAAGATCACAGATAGAAGTCCTGGTGAGAATTCCAGTATTTACCTCTTTGTTTCATGCCACCAAGCCCTAACTAAAATCAACTTCTAAAGATTTCCCAGGAGAGAATCCTTGACAGCCTCCATCCTTGGAATCTTAACCTTTACATTCAAGCAAGTGTCTCCATCATTTTGAAAATCAAATATATGTGTATTCATGCATATACTTTAGGAAGAGCTTTTACATCTTTATATTTTATCTCTCCTTGGAATACAAATCAGAAGAGTTCAGCAGTCCCCGACCTTTTTGGCACCAGGGACCAGTTTCGTGGAAGACAATTTTTCCACGGTTGGGGGGCAGTGGTGATACATGGCCTGGTTCCTAACAAGTCACAGACCAGTACCAGGTCGCCCCAGCCCAGGGGTTGGGGACCACAGGTGTAGATGATATATTATAATGGAAAAGTTCTAACCATTAAAGTATAGAACATATACATTTCTTTTAAAAAAAAAAGTCTTTAGTTCTACTAGATACTTATTCAGTCACCAGATGCTTTCCTTATATTTTTCAAAAAGCTTAACATATATTGAAAAAAATAGTAGTTATCACAGTTTCAATGTTATCACACTGGAAATCATGTTTATCAAAATCCCTAAAATGTTATAGGAAAAAAAAGAAACTCTTATCAACACAATACCAGTTCATAATAAATATATGGTAAGTGAAAATGCATTTGGGGTATGTACTGGGCCTTGATTTTGTTTGGCCTCAGAAAAAATAGAACATCAAACTATTAAGCTCTGTGATCGGATCAAATGTACCTTTCAGAAAATGGGAAAATTTTATTACTTTTAGTAAGTTATAGTTTCAAAAGAGATTCTTATAACAGATACTGTGTAAAGTACTTGCATGTTATTTCTATTCCAGTGCCTAAAATTATTAAGATGAATACAATGAAAATGAAAAATATAACATATGCATTCATATGCATATACTATATACGTATGTATGTGTATGTGTGTACATATATATATGAATGCAAAGTATAACTGGAGAGTTGCTAAATAATTTTTTCAAGATCCCACCGTATTCTAAACTGTACATCCTAGTGGTCTAAGAGACTCATTACTTGAATAAACACTACCGAAACAACACAAGGTTTAAAGGAAGAAATTGTGAATGGCCAGAGAGGAGACACGGGCTGAATTAGGTTGCTTCTTGCATCAGAAGCTTCCATTGCAAGCTCATCTTCTCAGTACAGGCCATTAAACATTAAAGAGCCGCCTAGCATATCTGAAGAGACTAATGAGAGCCAGAAGAGTGTTTGCTTATCTTTTACCTGATTTATGGGTAATAAGTTCCTCGTAGGGTGTGTTCTCCTATTCCCCGACGTAAGTCTACTCAAGAACCCTAATTTGAGATTAATGAAGACCCAATTTATTAACCTGAAGGCTATTAGTGGCTGTCATTTGGCTAGTTATTTGATTTCTGTTTTGTGAGAATGTTAAATCAGGAAATTTAGTGATGTTAACGTCGGTAGGAGGCCCAAGAGACAATGCCGAACATTTGTTTGTTGAAATTTATACCCGTTCGCTGGCTGTCAGTATCGATTTGACTTAGCCGCTTCATCTTTCTAATCCCTGCAGCATTTTGCCTTGGGCAGAGCTGTAGGGCTCAAATGGAAAAAAATAAAAAATAAAAATTGGAATACATTCTCTGGTTAGAACCAAAAAAGAGAAGAAGACAGAAGGAGATGAAAAGAAGAAAAGAGTGACGTGATGGGTTTTTAGGCAGCATGGAAAATCCCTAACCCCTCCATGCGGCAAGGTCAGAAATCCTGGATGTGTGACTCACACATACCTATCATGTCAACGTGGGTTTGGGATAAAAGACTCTCCTCCAGCTAGAACACATGTTCCAAAGGGAAAGGGGGTGATAGCACCATAGCACCGCTGTCTCCTGGTTGCGAAGGAAACTTCATCTTCTCTGGTCTCCCTATAATGTAATAGGGTTCTTTCCTTTCTGTCTTGAAAGGGGAAATCTAACAATGGTATTAAAAAAGAGATTAGTAATTATAATTGTTCTCCACATATTTCAGAATCATATGCAATCATTGATCCTCACAGTTTTCTATTATAATTTGAGAAAAATTACAATGAAGAGAATTCCCATTTACTTGGTACAAATTTTTAAAAAACATGTTGAAGTTATTTATTTTATTTTATCTTATTTTGAGACAAAGTCTCGCTCTGTTGCCCATGCTTGAGTGCCATGGCGTCAGCCTAGCTCACAGCAACCTCAAACTCCTGGGCTCGAGCGATCCTCCTACCTCAGCCTCCCCAGCAGCTGGGACTACAGGTGCTCACCACCATGCCCGCCTAATTTTTTCTGTTTCTATTTTTTGTTGTTGTTGCTTTAGTTGCCCAGATAATTTTTTCTATTTTTAGTAGAGACAGGGTCTCACTCTTGCTCAGGCTGGTCTCAAACCCCTAAGCTCAAGCGATCCTCCTGCCTCGGCCTCCCAGAGTGCTAGGATTACAGGCATAAGCCACCACACCCGGCCACTTTGAAGTTTTCAAAGCGAAGCAGGAATGACTTCACCAAGAGTGATAGTATTTTATCCCGATGATTCTCTACATTACAAAATATTTATAAAGCATAGAAAAAAATTTTTTTTTCAGAGAAAAAACATACTGTGGGCTGGTATTGTTTTTGTAAAATATTTTATATTAATTAAAACATGTAAGAATTCTGTAGTTACATAGAAAATTACCTTTCCCCCAACAACATAGAAGGGAAGAAGGATAGGCGGGAGGTTAGAGAGAAAGAGAAAGCATAAGAGTGGGCGAACAAGCCAGCTTCTAGACTGCCCACACGAGACGTGCTGAGGTGAGGGCCACTGAGAATGGAATATAAGATGCTTATGGATCATTTTGCATTGGTTCCAGCTTTCCCTACTCCTCTTTGTGTTTTTCTCTTTCTGATTCTTCATGCTTATTATCAGAACTCATGCCATTTTACTATTTATCGGAGACTGTGCCCTCTTCCTCTTTCTTATAATGGTCGAAACATCGCGACAGCCAACCTCAACTGATCTTCAATGGCCGACTTTCTGCAGAACTGAAGTGGGCAACATGGAAGTAAAAGCTTACACTTACAGGCTAAGTCATGCTACTTACTGATAAATGTAATAAATTTACACTAATTAGAATAATCTTTTCTATAAGCACATTTTTTATTGATAGTAAGGTTATTTATAATCTCCTAGCACATTATTTAGAATACTTGCCTTGTAAACAATTAATATTCCATTGTGAGATTTTTTTTTCAGTTATAAATAGAAATACTTATTTGTTTGCTGGTAATCTTTGTAATACATTTTTATCTAACAATGCAATTAATTTTTCCAATTATATGTTTATAAAGTGTTGAGATACCTTGAGGATTCAGTTATAAATCAATAGCTGTGACTTCATGAGAGATTAAATGTGTATAAAGGCAGAGTAAAAGGTTAACAATATGCCAAGAAGTCACTGCTGGAAGCACGCCTCTTATTAAAGGTCAATGCCTGGACAGAGTGTCCCTTGCAAAAGTGAATATATTACATTCAGGTCCTTGTATTACTGGTAACCTGGAAAAACTTACCAGATGCTGCCTAGAGTTTTAATGCACTTATTAAACAAACATTTATTGAGTTCCTGTCCTGGGTACAAAGGAAATAAAAGGGAATAAAACATGGAGATTTTTACAAAGAGGAGAGAGGTAGAGAAAAACTAATAATAATAATAACTATTTCATTCTGGAGAATGCACATGATACTATAGGAACAGGTTAGATAAGTGGATCTAGTTAATTTAAGGAAAGTTTTACAGAAGAGATGGGTATTTGATTTGGGTCTCAAAGCACAAAGGACTACTAACAAGCAGCAGTTCTTAACCTAGGGTCCACATATCCCCTCAAGAACACAGGGGACCCATGAACTTGGACGGTAAGAAAATTGTTCACATATTCCTTTTCCCTGAACTCTAACTAAAAATTAGCATTTCCATTGATTCTGGATGTAGGCAACAAACCACAGTAATATTAGCAATACCATTATGTGAAGTGAAATAAGCCAGACCCAGAAAGACAAACACCACGTAATCTCACTTTTATGTGGAATCTAAACAAGTCAAACTTACTTACTCTGTAAGTACAGAGTAGGATGGTGGTTACCAGGGGCTGGGAGGTTTGGTGAGGCTGGGGATTAGGGAGATGTTGGTTCAAGGATATAAACTTTTAGTGAAACAGAAGGAGTAAATTCAAGAGATCCATTTTACAACATGGTAACTATAGTTACAAAAAAAACAACGTTATCAGCCAAGCAACGGTGGTTAATGCCTATAATGCTAGCACTTTGGGAGGCCAAGATGGGAGGATCACTTGTGGGCAGGAGTTCAAGACCAGCCTGAGCAACATACAGAGACCCTATCTCTACAAAAAAAAAAAAATAGAAAAATCAGCTGGGCATGGTGGCGTGGGCACCTGTAGTCCCAGCTACTCAGGAGGCTGAAGCAGGAGGATCACTTGAGTCCAAGAGTTTGAGGGTACAGTGAGCTATGATGACATCACTGCACTCTATCTAGCCTGGGCAGCAAAGTGAGACACTGTCTCAAAAAAAGAAAGAAAAGAAAATGTATTGTATACTTAAAAATTGCTAAGAACATAAATTTTAAGTGTTCTCACCACAAAAAATGATAAGTATGTAAGGTAATGTATACCTTAATTAGCTTGATTTAGCCATTCTACAACATATACATATATCAAAACATCATATTATACACCATAAATATGTACAATTTTTATTGGGCAATTGAAAGTTAAATAATTTAAAATAAAACAAAAAATCTATTTATAGTTCTAGTGGTTTCTGTCACCAATAGAAACCCCAAATTTTCTGAGATACTAGTTATTAGCCCTTGTTACTTAGTGTACCAATAAAGAAGTTCATTTTTTACTATATCACTTTTTAACATACTTAACTGTCTTTTCATTTAACTGGCATTCTTTGTAATCTGATGTATTTTACATACACACTTAAAGACATTATCCCTGGCACCACCAAATGCCAAAGGGGGTCTATGGCACCAAAAACCTTTAGGACCCTGGATGAGATGGTTTACCAGTTGGAGAGAACAGGAAGGTTCATTTGTGCAGTTATATTCACACCTGCAACCATGTGCAGAAGCGAAATGTGTAAGAAAAGCAAAAATTCCCTTAGAGAGAATCGCGGAAACCCTCAATCCAAAAAATTGTAGAAGCAATGTATCAAAAAGACCTGAAAAGGAATTGTACGTGCTTTAGCAAAGCAAAACACAAATATAGCTGGAAAAAAAAATTAATAGACAGTACTAACAAAAGAGTAAAAAAAAAAAAAAGTCAAAAGAAAAATGTATGTTCAGGTTTAAAAGACAAGAGTATGAACAGCATTACAGGGTATCCCAAAAGTCTCCATACAAAGGAAAAATTTTGTAAAATTGTGTAATGAATATTTTGTAAATAAATATACATTCAGCCATGATTTTCCATTTTCCCTATGTACTTTGACTTTTGAGACATCCTGTAGTGTGGAGGCTGATTTGTGTGGGGTTTGTGTACATGTTTAGTACATGTTATTTGTCTTCGAAGCCTCATGTGTGTTCCCTGAAAAAAAAATGAAGAAATTATGAATTACAAAAATGTGCGGATTAAATGCAAAAAGTAGGAACTAAATGTAAAAACAGGAGAGATCTCCAATAGAGGAGAGCAAAGTGGAACAAGGCATTTGTGCTTGAAGGGAAAGAGAATCAAGGTCCCCTGTCAGAGTCATTGTTCAAACTGGACAATCTTGGCTAAAGGGCAGCAAACATTTTCTGACTATGAAAGGGAGGCTGATCAGCTGAGATTTGGTAACAGAGCGACGATACGCTCTAACATACACGCAAGTAGAAAGGCCCTTCCATGTTACAGAGGGCCAGTAAGAGTGGGCAGGGAATGGAAGCAAGAAGCCTAAAGCATCAAGATATTTTGCCAAATAGCTTATCCAATATTATGATATCTAATGTTTCTGTAGCACTTACTATTAATATGTTCCCAGCACATAAAAGTCTCTTGCTTTTCTCAAATAAATAGACACAAAAGAAAATCTTTCAGTGGTAGAAACAAATGTTGATTTCCTGAGAGATGTCTCCCTCCTCGTGTTTCCCTGGAGACAAATTCTCTCTCACAGAATCATGTTGCTACGCCCAGTGGATGAATTGCTGTTGGAGAGTTGAAGCATCTTGTCTTTCCATTTCTGCACCAGGAGCAGCTCTCTGAACCGCACCTCCAACCCCACTGGATATGAGTGCTCCCATCTCTTTATGACCTTGAGACCTCTAGAACACGGAGTGGGAGGCTGTGGTGTACACCACCTGTCTCTGCCTACCACTGTTTACCTTCCCCTGATCCTAAACCCTCACTGTGAAGGACGGGTCTGAAATCATAACTGATTATGAAACACATCTGCAGAAATTGAATGTGCATCTCTACCTGAAATGTTAGAAGAGCGTATTCTTCTTCCACATGGCATTGAAAATCAAGATCTTGATTGCTTTCTTATGTCTACCAATTTCTATCATGTTCTACAATGGTGGTATTCTTTTTCTAGGAGAGAAAGAAGTCCCCTGTGTCTCATGTGTAAGCCATCTTGGACTCCTCCCTCTTCTTCCCTTCCAAATTCAATAAATCACCAAGCCCTATCTATCCTACCTCCTAAATGTACCTTTAACCCATACTTATCTCCACACCAATGACAAATGACACGGCCACCTAGGTCTTGCCTAAGGTGCAGCAGCAGCTTCCCATGTGGCCTCTCTGATGCTGGCCTTGCCCACCACGCAAAAGCCAGAGTGATTTTCCTTCATCACTGCTCTACATCTAAGTTCTCTGTGACCTTCAGAATGACATCAGAATTCCTCAATCTAAAACACAAGATCATTAACATGAACTCTAACTCTATCGCTAGTTTCGTTTCTCACTATTCCTTCCCTCTCAATCTAAGCAACCATCCCACCTAATTACTTTTGGCTCTGCCAACATGCAGAATTCTAGGCCTTTTAATGTGCTGCTTCTTCTCTAATGGACTCATCCGCCTCCCCTTCCCCTGCCCTCTTTCCCGATGAATATCCCTCACCCTTTAGATAACTAATCTAGAGAGCCCTCCTCCTGCAGGAGCTCTGAGCCAGGTGCTCCTGTCCCACCTGTCGATGGGTCTGTGTGCCTGCTAGAGGAGACCCATGAGGTCAGGAACTATTAATACAGTTCCTTCTTGGTCTCACTGCATTTCCAGCACCTGGTATATATACATTCAATAAATATTTGTGAAATGGGTAGATGAATAAGATGCATTTATAATGAGGTTTACTCTTTAAAATAAATAACAGAGTAATAATGTTTTCCAGACAATATTTCTACAACTATGCTTCTTTTAAAATGTCAAATTAAATGTCACAGTCTTGCTATTTGCATGATCACCAAATATTAATTGATGCTTCCTGATTAAATGAGTAGCAAAGGTAGAGCATTCTACTGCTGTGCCTGACACAACAAAGTCCTTCTACGGATGTGGCTTCCTTTCTCCTCCTTCCCAGTCTGTGCAAGGCATCACGTTCCCTAAATGCCTGCCAATTGTTCAACAGCACAAGCAGAGGGAGATATATAAGAAAATCATTTGAATCAGCCAGCCTGTAGAAAATGCTGAAATAGGCTGGGCATGGTGGCTCACGCCTGTAATCCTAACACTTTGGGAGGCTGAGGCAGGAGAATCGCTTGAGGCCAGGACTTCAAGACCAACCTGATGAAGACCAAGACCCCCCTACACAAAAAAAGAGAAAAATTAGCTCAGCGTGGTGGCGCATGCCTGTAGTCCCAGCTACTCAGGAGGCTGAGGCAGGAAGATCGCTTGAGCCCAGGAGTTTGAGGTTACAGTGAGCTATGATGATGCCATGACACCCTAGCCTGGGCAACAAAACAAAATTCTGTCTAAAAAAAAAAAAAAGAAAAAGAAAATTCTGAAATAGTTCCATAATTTTTTCATGCAAAGTAGCTTATTTTGATAGATTTAGATGTCTAAAGCCTTCTATTTTAAATATTTAAGTATTATCTACTAAATAATTTAATTTTTAAAATATTACTTTATAAGATATTTATTGCTGTTTTTTCCCTTCTTAAATGCAGAAAGCAAGTGATGAATGCTTTGCATAACCTTTGCATGCAAACAAATCTACCCCCCTCTCCTCTTCCCACCCCCCCGTAAGCTAGATACACAGGAAGTAAACAAAGTCCACTGATGGACAAGAGTAAATGATGCTAGGAGAGACCACGCGGGGGCCAGGGAGAGGAATGTAGCACAGCAGACAGGTAACTAGTTCTCAGCCTGCTCTGGTTACCAATGTGAGGAAGGCAGGGAAGGATGCGGGGAGTATCACAAACAAACAGTGCCCGGAAGTCACAGGTGGATTAGTAAGTGTCTCTGGGGCCATCACTTTTGGGGCCTAGATACTCTGAATCATTTCCATCTTTAATGAAGCCTTCTTTGGCCATCATCCTATCCCTAAATTGGTTGAAGCCTATAAACCTTAACTATAAAACTGGCTGATGCAACCTGATGAAAAAACATAGCTTGATTTTGAGGCATCAGTGTGATGTGTGAAAAACAAGAGAGTGGTTTTAAGCAATGCATTTTACAATAATTCTAGGGTCAGTTTTGCCAGCATAATCATGTGCTGCACAGTCAGGACTAATTCCAGTTGGGCCCATGAATAAATTCAGCCTAGTGACTCTTTGTCTGTGCAACCGGAGGCAGAAGTACAACCACCTGGTCCTGGCTGTGGCTACTTCATCTGCTAGACTCTCTCACTATTCCTCCCCTGAAACAGGGGACCCCGCAGGCTTCCAGAAAATGCCAGGTCTTCTTCTTCCCTCCTCTAGGGAATGCATCTAGGAAGGTGCATTAGTTTCCTGGGAACACCAGTCATGCTGGATTAAGGGCCCACTTTATTCCAGGATGACCCTATCTTAATTGATTCTCCTGAAAAGATTATTTCGAAATAAGGTCACACTTAGTGGTACTAAGGTTAAGACTTAAATGTATCTTTTGAGAAGACAAAACTGAATCTGTAACAGAAGAATAAGAGAAATCATCCTAGTTTGCTTTTGTGTTATTCACGGTTTTTATGTTTGTGTTTCCTGTGCAAATCTCTTCTTACTTTGAAGAAAAAGAATTGTTCTCCTACTTCCATCACTGGACTAGAAAACTGCCCTTTATTTAGAATTTTATGGAGGTAATCAATTATTAAGTTTCCACTGTGTTCCAATCCTCCACATTTACCAACCACAACTAGCCCTCCAATTTCAGCTACTTTCTCAAATACATGTACTTAATTCTCACTAATGACTGTGGGCAACTTATCGTCAAATGAGTAACTTCCAGAAGCTCAACCCCAGATTTCTTGACCCTACTGGATCCCTAATAATTGTTAATAACACAGGAATTTATTTTCTTTTGGTCCGCTTGACCCTATTCTCAAATCGTCTTGTCTTCATCCCCACGAATCTCAAATGCCTACATGTTCCATCACCACAAACTTTCAACACTCCTTCACCAATGGCTGTAGGAAAAGCAGAATGGCAAAGACCAACTGTACCACATGGGTATCTGAAGACGACCACCCAACCAGACCTGTGGAAAGAGAAAGTAGGTGCCTTAAATCAGTTGCACATCACTGGGCCTTGTGACTTGAGACTGAGTCTATCAAATTTCAAGCATCAACCTGAGATGCTCCCTGATAGGTATGTGATATCCTAATCAACTCTAACAGCCAATTTACCCATTTTAGAAGCTTTTAGTATTTTCATTTCCCAAAGACAACGGTGGGAAAGTGATCACAGGTCCACTAAGCAGATGCCTCTGAGTCTTAGATGGGCGGATCCAACATCATCTGGAACAACTGTGAAAAAGTCCCTGATCTGATGGAGCTTATATTCCAGAGTGAAGAGACTCACAATAAGCAAAGTAGTAAGGACATTTATAATGTATCAGAGGACACAAGGCAGAGACAGAGATAAGGGGGCAAGGGAGGGGATGAGTCATCAAGGGAGGCCTTGCTGATAAGGTAAGATTTGAGCAGAAACATGAAAGTGAAGTGGGTAAGATAGTGGCTTTCGTCTTCCTCCGAAAAGAAGCCTTTGATTTTATAATTCTCTCTTCATGGATTTCGTGTTTTAAAACCTTTCACTCTCTGAGAATTTAAGTTCTTTGTTAATTGTCAAAATTAACTCTCTTATAGAAAGCTCCCCCTGGACACAGACAAAAGTTGGGACTCTTGGCTTTCATAGCAGAGGGCTAAATTCAACCAGCAACAGGACACAGGCCACAGGACTCTCACTTCCACGCATAATGCCAGCTCCAGATTTCTTCAGAAATGGTGCTAATTTAACCTAAAGGAAACCTTGTAGGGCTTCATGATTCCAGTCTAATGCAGCGTGCAATACTGCCGAGAACACACTCACCAGATGTGAGAACACAGATACAGGGAGCAAAGAGCACTGTGTCATTCAGTACCATATCCCAGCACCTGGCACATAGTAGGTGCTCAATAAGGTTTGGCAGAATTGAATTTCTTGAGCTCATTCCCTTCTGCTGGAGTTTTTCACTGATCACGGGGATTGATGGTCCCACTTGAGATCTGCCTCTTTCTTGATTATTACAGTTTCCATTTGCCTTTACCCTCCAAGGCATGAGCACGTCACTGGCTGTGATTGTTCCTTCAGCTGAGTTATGTGTCAGATTATCAGCTGTGGCAGAATGATGAGGGATCAGTGACGGAACAAGGCAGGATGTGCGCAGGGAGAGGTACCTTTTTCTTCTCTAAATGAAATTACTAGATTTCCAATGGATATCCAATGGATATCAAAATGTACGTTTGGAGGGTTGGATATCCAGAGGCAGAGACAAGGTGCTCACAGATAATGAAGCCATTTCCTTTTCATTTCCCTGCTGATTTTAGCTGTTCTGAAAAAGAGGAAGGTAGAGGCTTCAAAGCATGATTCTTGCTTATCACTGGTGGTGTGATCTTAAAGTCTGCTGAAGACACACTCCATTTTGCTGCCCAACTCACTTCTCAATTTGTACCAGATGCCATCACCAGACCGGGCTTTATATTCCCCCATCCTGTGCTTCTGTCAAAGATCTGCTTGCTGAGCGCTATTATTTTAAATTCTGTTTTCTAAAGCATGTACTCTCCTATTTAGCCATTTTCTACATTTTATCCTCTCCCAAACCTATCATTGATTGCAAGAGCCACAAATCCCTGTGGTTTTCGCTCAGTAAAAGATCCATGTGAAGAGAGGTAGATCTGGGAAGAATATCAACCAGTCCTGAATTCTTTTGTAGAGATGATTTTTTTCTTCTCTTCTTTTTCTGAAAGAATTTTTACCCAGTAAGAAATGAAATGAAACTACCTCACCCAAGATGGGTGATAGGTTCAGCAGCCATTTATGTTTAATATTTGTTGAGTATCCATAATATGCAAAGCATTGTCCTAGACCCTGAGGATATAGGAGTGACTAAAACAGATGACAATTCTTGATCTCATGGCACTTACGTTCTGATTTACCTAACACAAGGTGTCATGTTAACCCAAACTTTCTAATACCAGAGGATCACCAAGAGTGGGGACGGGAGATGCCATTTTCATGTACCCATCTGGCTTTCCCAAGCTGAATTTTGACTTAACTTACATTAATTTGACTTGCATTCAGATTCATTTATTAGATCCTCATTCTATATGGCTACTGATTAAAAAAATAATAACAGAAGACATGTAAGGTTCAAACTCATTAACTTAAAAGCTTCGATTCAAACTTTCCCCTGAAGTACAGCATTTACAATACTCCATGGGCTGCACAGAGACCTAACTGGGAAATGAAGAGGGAAACTTCATCTTGCAATGAAACCAGCCATAGTTTAATGTCTATTTTGAATAGTGAAGGTTTTTTTCCATCAACAGTCCATGAATTGTTCCGTTGGTTATTTCATCAGTTGCAGCCTGTCATTACACAAACCATTAAACTTAATGGGTCTGAAACTGGTCTATGACTTTAATGCCAGGTAAGCCTCCATTACCTACAGATACAGACAATCACCTCTGGGGATCCAGCCCCACTATTCGGAGGGGAAGGATTATTCAAAGATCATGAGCCCCTTCTCCTTCAGTACTGAAGCAACAGCAGCTCCGTTAGACATAGCACTGCTCCGTCAAGGGAGGTCCCCACCTTGTCTCCCCAAGCTGTGGTTACTTCATCACTCAAGGTGAAAATGGTAGAAAAACGCAACTTGTCACAAATTTGCTGGAAGTGGACAATCCCTGCCAAGCCAACACATGTAACTTTGCTTCCTCTGACGTCAGCAGCTAATTTAACTCACTGCTGAAATGGTGTTGACAGTAGAAGAAGAAGAAAAAAACGAATCTGTAGAGCCAAGGATAACATTACCAAAGCAAGGAATGATAATGAGGCCATTTCTGCACATGTGCACATTTCAATTGGCAAACTAAAATCTGGAGGTGTGTAAGTATCGCCATGGCCACTGTGTAACCCAGGGCTCTATTTCCAGGTGTGAGCTCAGTACTTTGCCCACAAAGCTCTGCAAATAATTAGTGGTTTACAAAAAAAAAAAAAAAAGAACAAAACAGATTGCTGCCCTCTCACTCTTTCTCCTTCCCTAAGCAGTACGTGAGTACGGAAAATAAAATGAATAAAATCAGTCTTTTAAGCAACTGCTCAGCATAAGTCATTACTTGGCAAGTGGCTATAACATTTTTCCATAATGGTTCTTCACAGCATGACATCCACTTCCAAGTAGATGTCTTAATAAATATGACATCAAAATCCATGCCTAAGGAAAGGCTGGGTGAGGCTGAAATTATTCCATTTCAGAATGAAGTAAGTCACTGTGACCATCTGTGAGTGCGTACACAAACAATGAGCTGACCAAACACACCTGCCATGTTTGCAAACCTATTTGCTTGCAGGCGCTTTAAGAGCAATGAATGAAACTTGAATTTCTTGGTCTCTTTCAGATCCCCTATCACTGCAGGCACTCATTTAGTTATTCAGGAGGTATTTTGGGTTATAGGCTAGACAGCAGACACTAAGCTAAGGGCTGAGATAGAGAGGTTCACACATCTGATAGAGACAATGCCCCCACGGAGTTTACACTGCAGTCATGAAGGAGAACGATGACCAATTAATCACATAAATACACAATTACACATTAAAACCTCTGTGATCTCTTCCTCTGCTCTTCCAATGAAATGAATTAGTCCTTTCTCTACCCTCCAACAGCACCTTTCTTGTTTCTCTCTTCGGCATTTACTTCTGTCTTGTGATATGAACTGGCTACGTTCATTAACGTTCATTAACCTACAATCTACTCAAGAGTAAGGGCCACATCTTATTTGTGTCTACACCCTCCCCCCAACTCTTTCTCACGATCGCGTGCCATTATGGAAACAAAAGCTGACCCATTCACTTATTTGTGTGTTTCTGTGGGAGGGGAGGTGTCAAATCCATTTCATTTTATTTCTTAGTGCCTCTAACTTGCAGCTAAGAACTTACCGCTGGACCCTTTGGGACAGTGTAAAGATGAACCAGCCACCCTAAATATAAAGGGAACAGGATATCATACCCTCTCAAAGGCAGCACGATCAGCCCACAGAAATAACCATTTATGTGGGAAAAGAAACAATTTTATTGGTCCCAAGGACCTAAACTTGGATCAATGTTGATTGATATCCACAACCTGCCTTTGATAAAAGAAAAAAATAAATGCAACGTAGTGGCTTCTTCATCGGCTAAATTTATTCAACTTATGCACTGAGAGTAGCCATCCTAAAATGTCCCTTTTCATGAAATCATGGTGACAATGCATGGCAGTTTTTACAAAGTGTTAGAATTTAAAAAATGGTGGTTTTTAGATGGTCGTTTTTCATAAGTGTTACAATTCAAAGAAAAAGCCATCTCTATCAGTCTCTTCATTTTTTTTTTTCTTCTGGAGATTGTACTGTCTTGTAAAATCTAAGTATCTGGGAAACGCTGGCCTAGGGTATCTGCTTCCATTGGTTGGAAGAGCTAGCGGCAAAAGTCAACCCAGATATACGAGCTAATGTCAGGAGGCAGCTTACTGGCTGGTGTGCTTCATGAAGACAGCGGGATCCAAGCGGTTTCAAAAGATAAGTTTCTTGGCAGGAAGCCCTCCAAATTCAAAGATAGATCCTGAAGACAGATATTTTCAGCTTCTCCCTTGGTTAAGATTTTTGGTTCAAGTAGACAATGAAACTAGCATTTTCCATGGTGCTTACAGCTGATGACATGATTATAGGTCAGATTTAAAAAGTAGAGAAAAAAGGGACATAGAATTGGAAAACAAAACAAGAGATGAAAGCAACAGAACATAGAATAAAGAAAGATTAAAACGATGAGGTGGGGGAAGTGAGAAAATAAAAATAAGAAAGAAATCGAATGTTCACTCCCATGTACACACACACTCATACATGTGCACATGTGTGTACATTCACACACAGACCACAATTAACATTACCAGGATTTGAAGCCATGGAAACAGTTAGAGGAGCCAGAAGTTCATAAACTCTATGCTTGCCTCTGATTTCTCTTTACTTCTTCTGCCAAAGGACAGAAAACCATGCCTATAATTTAATCAAAGACTTCTTAGCATGAAAGGAAACAGCTCAGTGTTGTGAAATAAATGAAAGCCAAATCCAGTAGCTGGGAATCCTAAAATAAATTAGATTTCTGATATATCAGTGTTTTCACCTTTGTTAGCTATGTCTGTTTTCTACCTGGGCAGAGGGCGTTAATTAAGAAGGAGTCCTTACATACTCCAGACATAACTGAGTACTGTGACCCCATTCCTAGGAACGGAAAAATAAGACATTTCTGGAACTCTCCTCCCAAAACTACTGATGGGAGGTGGAGTCAGTGAACTAAACAAAAGAAAACAAAACTCAAATCACGTTTGCTTCTAAGGCTTTTCCCCCTCTTCTTTCACTTCCTGTGAAAGATGAAAGCAGTTGTCAATACGGTAGCATCGATGCTTGCGTTTTTACAGGTTTTATACCCACAGAAAAACTCCCAGTAACTTAGAAACTAGATTCTGCCCAAGCTTGCAGAACCAGCTCACCGAAGTCTTGTGGGTTCCTGTTGACCTTTAGCAAGTCGTTCTCTTGACAGCTGGAAGCTCATCTCTGTTTCTGAAGTCAGTGCTCTAGTATACACCAAGGAGGCGTGAGGAAGGGGACATGCAGGGTGTTCAGTGACCAAGGACAAGTTCCTGCCACTTGGGTCCCTAGGTTAGAAAACCAGAGCTGAGGACCACTCTGCCCGAAAAGGTTCCCTTCCTGTCTCACTCTCCTAACTGCTGGACAACTTATCGGATAAACATGGTGGATCCATTGGTCCTTCCAGGTCCCTCTCCATGTGATGTTCTTGTAGGAAAAATAAATTTTAAAAGAATAAATCTCCTTTGGTTCATAGGATAAGCACTGCCTCATGGTTCCCAGTCTAAGTTGTGCCTCATTTGGAGGCTGGAAAGAAGAGCCAGGAGCCACCATGGCGGAAGGGGTGTGTCACAAGCTCTGTCATGTGGCTGGGTCATATTGCATTTCTCCTCACCCCTCCATGCAGTGAAGTTTAATGTCCATGTAATAAAGATTCTACCCAGCAGGTGGGAGTAATTACACACAGCTCATATTTCAAGGCAGCAAATTTCCTTCAAGTTTATAACCCACAAGAACACAGTAGTAGATACCACAAATTTTTGGAAGCCTAGATTTGCTAACCCACTCTTAAATTCTCAAGGCATATATGATTAATCATAACTCAAGTTTGCTGAAGATCAAAGGGACTAACCTGGCAAATATTTTATTTACTTGGAGTCATTTTGTTTTTAGAAATTTTTTTTCACTTTGTTTTTAGTCTGAAAAGACAATGATTATGCCATGAGCTTGAGTTTTGTTGCAAAGCCATTCTGTATTTGAGGCAAATTTTATATCTGTGCTTATGAAATACCAACACAACTGAATCCGAGGTGAAAAATGTACACGCCTTCTCACAAAATTAAGGTGATTGATCTGTTTCCTTTCGGTCCAATATTGTGGCAATGTTCAGGTATACATTAGGCTGCCAGCATGCCATAATGATGGATAAAATATTTTCTGAGATCCAGTACTTTTTTCATATCAATTTAGTGACACATGCACGAAGTTTGTAAAGACAAATCTTTCCTTGAATAGCTCAATTAATGTCTTGCACGTTGCTCCACTATGCAAAGTAAAGACAGAAGGGATGCACGTATATTTTGCTTTTAATCAGTTCATCTCCTGAAATGTCATGAACAGAATTACATTTATCTTTACTGGTATAGTTTTTGAACCAGGCCTGTTATAGAGACTAACTAGGTTAGTTCCTCTTCCTGAGCCCACAGCCAACCTACATCTCCCATCCTCTTTGAACCCGGGTGGGGACTATGTGAGTAATTCCTGCCATTGGAATGTGAGTAGAGGGTGTATGTCACTTCCAAACCAAGGCAGTTAAGAATGTATGTGGCAGAGGAAGGTATATGCACATGTGTGTCTTCTTCACAGTCTCATTCTTCCCACAGTATACTGGCTGCGCAATGTCAGACTGACCTTGAAGCCATGTGTTGAAGACAGAGGAGTCATCTTCCTCCATGACGGCATAGAAGAGAACAGATTCCTGAGTCACCGCTTAAAGGAACAACCCAACCAAGAACAACTGCACTGGAATTTGAGCTAACAGGGTACAAGTTTTTGCTGTCATAAATCACTGCAATTTGGGGGGTTATTTGGTACACCAGTTAGCATGTTCTGGCTAAATTATGAAAACAATAAAGTGCTCCTTTTTTCAAGTGCTCACATACTAGCACAGCAACAAAATGCCTAAATGTACATAAAACATGTCATGTTTCATACTTTTATAATATGAATAGTGAATTACTTTTCATTGAAGATGTTCTAATATTGTATATCTCCTATACTTAATTGTATAATTTCAGGTTTACAAGTGTCCCTTTTATTATATACATAAGGATGGGCTCTTGACCCATTTAGACTATATTACTAGTGTGTACTACAGCTCTTTCTCCATCCATTATTAATTAACTGATTCACCGAGCCTCTGCCAAAGACTTTCCAATTTCCCATTGTTTACTCACTCGGAACCTGAGATCGTAATTCATCTGGTGATTTACCAATTTTAAGTCACGCCAACTATTTGATTACAGATATATTAATGGTTTTAACCTTTTCTAAGAAAATGTTTGATGAGGGAATGAGGGGCGGAGCTAGATTAGAATTCAGAGCTCCAGAAATTCTGGTCCAGTGAGGCAGGAGGTGACATGATGGACACTTATTCTCTGAAGTTTTACTTAACAGTAGGAAGCCAAAGACCTGGAATGCTAACTTCTCCCCCGATGCTGCTGAAAGACATCAGTGTGCTCTCAATAAGAGAAACAAAATGTGGATTCCAATACCTTTGACTCTTTTTTAGCCTTCATCACTACTGGCCACAACTTTCCCCATCTGTAAAGTGGCCATCACCTCACATATCAACTTTCAAGGTAAATCAGGGACACCACTAAGACAAGGCAATAATTACAGTAAAATGTAGGCATCCAAGTCCACAAATAGAGCTAGATGAGTATTTTTTTTTTAAGGGCTTTTCTATAGGAATTTAGAAATCCCTTACCAGGGGCAAGATGAAGATTCATCCTACTGTACTAGGGCTTATAAATAGAGGGCTTCTATAAAATCCACGGAGAAAATGTCTTGCATGCTTTAACTTGGTTTTAATACATTTTAATAAGGCCGGGCGGGGTGGCTCACACCTGTAATCCTAGTACTCTGGAGGCCGAGGTGGGAGGATTGCTTGAGCTCAGGAGTTGAAGACCAGCTTGAGCAAGAGCGAGACCCTATCTCTACTATAAATAGAAAGAAATTAGCCAAACAACTAAAAATAGAAAAAATTAGCCAGGCACAGTGGCGTGTGTATATAGTCCCAGCTACTCGGGAGGCTGAGGCAGGAGGATCGCTTGAGCCCAGGAGTTGGAGGTTGCCATGAGCTAGGCTGACGCCATGGCACTCTAGCCCAGGCAAGAGAGTGACACTCTGTCTCAAAAAAAAAAAAATACATTTTAATAATATAGACACAAAAAATTTAATTACAATCAAAAACTGGCAATATTAAAATATCTGGTTCACAAAGAGGTGTCCATAGGTACTTTGACATTAGCACCAACCCAGACTTAGGGCTCCACTGCCTCAAAAAAAAAAAAATCTATATGTATATATAAAATCCTGAACATGAAATGTGAACTTATTTCACTTAATGGTTAAGGTCATGGACTCTGGAGTCGGGCTGTGTTCGAACTCTGGCCCTGAAATAAAATAACTACTGCTGTGACCTTGATTGAGTTTCTTAGCATCCTAGACTCTCAGTTTCTTCATCTGAAGAACAAAGATAACAAAAATGACCTCATGAGTGGTGTGAGGATGAATGAGGTCGGTCTCCGGGGAAGCACTTAGTGTAGTACCTGGGCACACGATAAGTGCTCATGAAATAGTACCTCTTTTTATTGGCCTTAATTCTACATCTTTGAATGGGTCTGCTGGATTCTTGCCCCTTTCAGTGAACCCAGCAAACCCACAGAGGGGAGCAGAGGCCTCAGTAACGCTGCTCTGCGTGTCTGTGCTTTGCTTCGAGAATTCTCCCAGGCCAGCCTTCACTGTCCCACTATTTATCCCCTTTTGGCTTTCACAAGACGCCTCTTAGGGGAAGAAACACATACTCTTCCTATGCCAGACTCGTATTCTTATTTATCTTCCCCAAGATACTTCTTAGGACATTTCTTCTCAGTAAGACAGTAAAGAAAATGAATTCTGCTATTGTGCCAACTTGACTCAGAATATCGAATGTGCTAGCCAAAATCACTGCTCTCCTATTACCACATTCCATTCCAACACATCATGAAAAAGCTGATCTCTAAAAATATATATTGTTTGAATCATAATTGTAATATAGGGTGATTCATTCCATTATGATTACTTGGACAATTATACTAATATTACTCAGATTCATTTACCTCCTAACCATTATAATAATGTAAGCCTTTTTGAGAAAGGAAATTATGTAATGTATTCAATTGTTATAATTATCCCACATTTTCTATATTTTTCACCAACCAAATCTTTCTTTATTTTTAAAATACTGAGACTAATATTAGAGGAAATAATTCTATTCCCAATTGCCACAGAAAGCCTTCAAAAAACAAAACAAAAACCAATCAATGTACTTTAGAAGTTAAGCAAAGGTTATTGTTCTACACAATCCCGGCTAAGCTACTGGTTTTGCCACTGCTGATGGCCATACTGATTAGTAGCTGGTCAGTTGTGCTTTCAGCATTTGGTCAAGTCAAAAGTCGGCCCCCATGGAAGCCTTCTGAGTCTGCTTGGCATTCTTTTCCTCACAATAGGTGTGGCTGATGGCAGAAGACGTGGCAATGACTCCCCGTAATCTGCAGCAAGGCAGCACTGATCCCTGCCAAACTCTGGCGGGAGAAGTGTGCAAACACGCGTGTGTCTGTGTGCGCACACGCTTGTGTGTGGTACCTTGGGTGTTACCTCTCAGATGCAACGATGCTACAGTCAAGATGATGTCACAGAGCAACTTCTATCCGGGTGCAAATCCCAGTACCCTCATTTTGGTATCGTCTCCTCCACCCTTAGCTCGCAACACTTCCAACAGAGCTGACTTCTCACATTTCCTCTTTCCTAAGTCTTCTGTGTCAGAAATAACTTGACTTCCTATGTGTGTACACCTAGGGAGGAAAGTAGAGGGCACTGACCTCTTATGAACTTATTTTCTCCAAGGATCCATTCAGTGTAGAGTGTATGTGTGTGTTTGGGGCAGAGAGGAGCTGTTCTATTTTCTCTTGGCTGCATTATTCTCTTTTACTTAGGGAAACAAATTTAATTTTGCCAGCGAGCTTGTAACAACCAGTTTACAGTGACCCCTGCTTTGTGGTCTGTTCTGAGGTAAAACACATGCATCGTGTGAACCAAACAAACGAAGAAAATACGACTGTATTTTGTTTGAGAAAATTACCATGGACAGGGATTTTTTTTTTTTACTTTTTTATAGCTTTTTTTTACTTTTTTTTTTTTTACCCCATTTCCTCATTTTTGGCAAGAAAACACACAACACCCCCAAAATGGACAAAGAGTTTAAAAGTACCCTGGTGCTCGTAGCATCGGAAAGCGAGGACCACCCTTGGTCCTGGAGGGGTAACCCACTGAGAACCTCAGCCCTCCATCTGCCATATTTCCTGCCAGGGCTCTCTCTGGGCGAACCGAGGGTGAGGGACTCCTGCTGATATGGTCCACATGAGCAGCCCATGACAGAGTTTGGGGAAGCCAGGTGGAGGGTGCATGACAAAGAGTAAATGGAGAATAATTGGCACATCAACAAATCTTTGAGAAAGAAGCCATACAGTTTCCCATTCAAACTATATTTACCTTTTAAAGCACAGATCAAATTTGGCCTCTTGGGAGCACTTCCTGGTGACTCTAGGTTTTACTGATTTCTCTCTTATTTGAATTCATAGCACCTGTAAGCTTGTCTTCTTGGTATCTCTCTTTATACATATAAAGAAATATAGTTTTCATTTGACATTTGAACTACTTCTTTTTGAAGTCTATCGTGACTTGGTTGGAGGCCATATTGATCAGTGGTTATTTTATATATAACAGCATTGATCCTTACAGACATTACTATCTCCATATCTCAGCATTTTAGAAAAAAATATTCTGAACTTTGTAGCCTAGGAGGCAAATCAATGCTCACCAGCTTTATTACTTTAACACTGCGTTGTTTCTTCTATGGTTCCAACTCTGTATGTGAGGGTCAGGGAGACAGGCTCTGAACTCAGGCCTGTATTCTTTCTTTTTGCCCACTAATGTATTCATTTATTCCATAGAATTTTAGTGGGCACTTACTACGTGTCAGATGTGTTATGCGCTGGGATTACAATGGTGACAGAAAAACAGACACGGTATCCCAGAGTTTGCAATCAGGTGAGGGAGAAGAGAGCAAAAATAATTTAGAAAGCATCATATAAGCACATAAAAAATGACAACTCTGATGAGTGCAATAAAAACAAGGATCCAACACACAATGGGGACATGTAACAGAGGGAAATGACCTAGGGAGCTCAGGGAAGGCTTCTCTGAGGACATGGTGTTTACTACGAAACCAAAAGAATAAACATTAACTAGGTGACTGCTGAAGGAGGATTCTAACCACAGGGAACTGCAGAGTCTGAGTTTGCAAAGAGAGGACGGTGAGGAGGAAGAGCTTGAAGAAGGCAAAGTGTCAGGAGGATGTGCTGTGAGACTGGAAACACAGCTGAGGCTCAGGAACTGCCTGCCCTGCAGTCTTGCTAGGATTCTGGTCTGTAAGACCAGAGGAAAGCCATCAGGGGAGCTTAGGCACTGAGGTGACAGGGACAGATGTGGCATCTGATTGAGTCCTTTCTGCTGTGTGGCGTTCAGTAGTTCGGGTGAGAAGCGGTGGTAGCTTGGACTAGGATATCACAGAAGAGAGAAGTGGGTGAATTTGAAAAACAGCAGCGAGATAAAATTGGTAAGAACTTGGTGAATCATTGAATAAGAAACAAATAAAAATGCAGTAAGAAAGTTTCTAACATGCTTTAGTAACATGGGTGAAGGTCTAGGCATTGAGACAGATGCAGTGACATGCAGTGCTCTATACTATAGTAATATAAGAGTTATAGCAACTTACGTAAAAAGATTTGATGGCAACAAGAATGAGAGTCAACACGGTGTTATATAATGCAACCAGCACCAGGAACATTGCCTAGTGGCATGGCCATGTCTTAATCTGGCTTTAGTGTCTCATCAAATGTCTATAGATATAACAGATTTAATGTGATTTCTAAGGATAGCCAATTTAATGCAAAATCATGGAATATCTGCATGCTAGGAAAACAGAGGAATGTGGTATTCTCCCTTTGCACTCGGAAAAATGGAGATTTATGGTGGTTAATAAGTTGGCCAAGGTTATATACTCTGAGTCAGCAAAAAATTGAAGGTAAAAAAACCCTCAAGATTCAAAGAGCAGGAAGGAAATTTAGAGACAATTTGGACTAGTCCCTTTGTGGAGCAAGAGTAGAAATTTTCCTCCCAAAGCTGATGGGTTGTTAGTAAGAGAGTTGTGACTAGAACCCAGGTGTCTTGACTCGTAGCCCTGCATTTTTTTTCTTCACTCCAGCACATTTACTGAGTTGCAAGCTAATTCTCCATCACTCAATGAGTTGGCCTCTTCCAGTAGCCAAAAAGAGCCCTTTCCGAAAGCAGTGGATAGCAATGACGGCTGCGGAACCATTGACGGCCAAGCATGTTGGGGGAAAACGTAAGCTGATGTGAATTTTGGCAAGTCCATGTGAGGCCATACGACAATAATTACGATTCCCTGCGATCTCAGTTTCTTCATCTATAAAATGTGATAGCTGTGAATAATTCTGTTCTTGCTCTACGAAACTATGGTTCTACGTATCATTCCCATAACATCTGAGTATCCTTGCTGGACTTGGGAAAAGAATCCTCCTCCCCTTTCTTTCATTGTTTGGAACATGTTTCCTGATGAAAGGGGATATGTGCTGGTTTTTATCATGGAACATATTTTCATGTTTTAACTCCAGAGAAAGTGAGAGGAAAGCATAAAACAGGAAGCATCTGTATTTTTAACTGGCAGAGCAAGTGGAATTTGATGTGACTTCAACATTTTTTCACTGCCTTGTATTAACAGATGGCTAGAATTCAGAAGTGCTTTATATAAGAAAATGGGTGGAAACTGGTAAGGCGGAGAGGGAGGGAGGGAAGAAGGAATGAAGAAAGGATGGAAGGAAGAAAGGGAGATAGGGAGAGAGGAAGGAAGGGAGACTGCAAAATTGTATTGGCCTTCCCCAGAATGGCCTAGAAATGGGCCACTTGGTTCCGAGCTTGCCGATCTACGTGGAAGTCTTGACTCTTTGCTGTCTGCTGCTTGAGCATTCTACTTTCTACACACTTAATATTCTCCTCAACAGAAAGATGAAGCAGCCAAGAGAGAACAAGAGAGAAGAGTTTCGGGTGAACAAAGCTTTAGCAAAGAAGCTGCTCGCTGCTTTCCCAGAAGCAAATGTTCAGTAGGACTTGTTCCCAACACCTGGATGGAAGCATGTAGTTTCTATCATGTTGTCTCAGAAAGAAGCCCCAGAGCCAGAGTGGTAATCTGATCCCTGGAACGAAGCTATTAAATCCTCTCACCTGACTTTTCAGACCACCGATGGTCTTCTGGTTCTTGGGCTTAGATTTCTTTTGATATCCAACAAAGAATACTATTATCACTTGCTTCCCTGATGTACTAATGGGTTCTCAAGTTTTTCAATTTTAAGACCCTCTGAGATACTACAAATGCATGGAAATTCAGGCCCAAGTAAGATTCTTTTATAGCTTATTAGAATTCTTGATTTCCAAAATAAATGGTATGCAATGTTTTGCTAAATCCTCCACGAGTGAGAGGATTTCAGGGAGTTCCTGGTTGGCATATACTCAACACATACTTTCTTTGCACATCAATGATCACCTTGAATGAGGAGTGGCAATGTCAGCTGGTGGACCATGGTGGCAGGAACTCCCTTTTCCCTCATTGTCTTCCGCAAGAGCACAGCTTGGCATCCACCTCTTTCCTTTCTCTTCTTCCTTTCTGTACTAAGCTGGCCTTCCTTCTCTTTATCAAAGAGTCGGTCTAGGGAAGATGCCTAAGGAATGGCTGTCAATAGCGAGACGAGAGGAAATAACAAGGGTGTGCACATCCTGGGGTTGTTCCTTCTTCCTCTGCTGATGGAGCTGGCTGTGAGCTGGTCACTGCCCTGTCCCTCCTCACACCCACCTCTCCCCGCCATTGCTTTCAGGCCTCGTACATTCTATCTCTGGCCTACTTTGATGAAATCCCCCAAATCCCAGCCCCATTTGAGTCTCACTTCAGACCTCTGTGCACTCAGCATGAGCCTCTCCCTGCACTTCCCCCTTTCCCTGCAGAATCTAAGGAAGGAGAAAAGACAAAGTAGCAGAGCCTGCTTCACACCTCATCGGTTTCTCGTTGTTGCTAACAGATTTGTCCATTTATTCAGAAGACCAGAAAAGAAGCTCTTGCCCAACAGGCAATGAAGGGAAACCGTGGTTTAAAAGTGGCTGGTTGAAGCAGTTGATTCAAAAGCAGGCTGGTCCTTGTTGGGACTAACATTTGAAAAGGTGATGGCCTTGGACATGTGTTAGAATGCTAGGGAGCTTGATACATGTCACATTGTTTGGGGAACGCTCTTCATCTCTCCCTCCTCTAGCTCCAAAAACAAACAAATCCCAAAAACCCAACCAGACAAAAAGCATTTCAGGCCCACTGTAGGTTCTGCTGAATTGCTGAATTTTTTTACTATTATGGGAACCCCCTCATTCTCAGCCACTTGAGAGATGGAGAATCCTCTCTCTTTTTACGGACTAGACCAAAATACAGTATGTCTTCTCCCAAAGAGTTATTGTTATATATGGTGATACGATATATAACCATAGGTATTCTCTACTTTTGGGCTTCTTACATTGAGTTTTTGGACAAGTTTCAGTGGGTTTCTGTATCCTTTAAAATTGCATGCCAATTTTTGTGTGCATGTATATATGTTCAGCAGCAAATTTATTTGGACAGGGGATTCATAGCTTTTTATTCAATTTTAAAATTATTTTTGATTTCAAAATGAATAAGCAAATTGCCTCATAATTAGTGTAACGTGTTTTTTTTGCAAGATGACCTGTGAGTTTAACCAGTTTAGCACTCACCCTTCGGGACAACTGTCCTGGATTCCATTTACAATCAACTTGTGAAACATATACTTCTCATAAACTGGAGACTGACTACATTACTGGAAACAGTTCTGTATAAATTGATGGGTGGGTCACATGCAGCAGAGGAGTTTACTATTTAAAGATATGCTATGGGAAATTATTTCATAATCATCGATCATCTCTATGCCATCTGAGTTAGGAGTATGAATTCGCTGTCCTTAAAAGCATATTTACATATGACTAAAACCAGAGTTTTGAATCTTTTTCAAATGTTTGGAGTCTAATATATAACTTTAGACATGTTTCGTTTTCAAATATGATCTATAAACTTCTCTTTAAAAATAAAAGTTAAACTTGGAATATGTGACAAAGCCATCAGGGTTTCTTCAAATAGAAGGACCACAAGTGTTCTCTACAGCTTGCAAATCTCCATCACTAACATGCGAAGAGCTATCTCCTTATAGACCACAATATTTAGAAAACAGCGTTTCCTTCTTATTTTTATCGAGCAATTTATCTGATGGAATATCTGAACAATAATGTACAGCTAAGATTAAAGTACAAAAAGTTATTTGAATTCATTTGTAAGTTTTCTCGATACAAAATGAATAGCTAGATTACAAACAACTGGAGTCTAATTTTAAAATTTTGTTTATTTAGCCTAACTCACTGATAAGGCATTCATAGGTTGGCTTAGAAATTTCCATTTCTCTTCTTTTTCTCAAATGCTCCCATTTTCCTCATTGGGAGTACTGCAGAAGCTTGATGGATATATAGGAGCTTCACTGACCATCTCTGAAACCCTTGCTAACACTGAAATTCTATGAACAGCACCCAAAGGCACTGGGTCTTCCCAGGTGGAATATTCAAGTTTTGGGCCTGGATGCAAAAGCTTGGCTCCAGATCTGCCCCTGTTCTTCTGCCTCCTCCTGGCTCTTGCCAGGACCCCGTGCCCAGACTTCTGTTTCCAGCTGTTCAACCTGGCTCTCTCCCTTTCATTTCTTGCCCACTTTCCCAGCAAGTAGAGACACTATGGTTTCTGATGCTGATGGATTTTCCTGTCCACTGTTCATGTTTTCTCTGGAAGCCACACTTCCCAAGGTCTAACCTACTGGGCTCAGCTGCCTTTTGCTGGCCTGGCCTCATCAGATCTGCTCTATCCCTGACCCTACCTCCTTCCAACCCCAGCTTTGCTTTCCTGATCCAGACTTGCCGTTGAATTGCAGAATTCTGTGCTAATAGCTCTGTTCCCTGGAAGGCTATTCTGTTTTATTTATTACCATGGTGATTATTTTTGTCCAAAGGAGAGCCTGATTCTTAGCTTCTCTGTTCAGGAAAGAAACAAGTTCTCAGGTCTTTTTGGTTTTTCTTGGCCTTTGTGTTGAACATTTCCCAGGACTTCCATCCAGACAGCCTCTAGACATGTCAAGAAGTACTATTTCTCCATCTCTAATTCCTAAAAATCTCCCTGGGATATGGACATGCCACTTTTTCTTTGGTACAAGAGTCCTGTACAACCCCTGTTAGGTATAATTTTATTCCTCACCAGCTGTCTTGCCTCTTGTCGATATGCAGTCCATTTCATATACAGACGCCTTAGCTATTACATCTCTTCCTAAAAAATTCCCAGTTTAGTTTTTTTTCTATGTCTGGCTCCCATCCCACTCTACAGCTGAAAAGAAGACAAAGATTATAAAACACATCCCATCTTCTCTGTTGATGCAAATGTTGACAGTAGGTTGACAAATAATGGAATCTTAAAAGTACTCTAAAAATTTGTAACTTTGTTTTTGACCACTAGGAAATAAGTTAGAGGATGAGACACTTCTTTATACATGCTTTTTTCTTTTCCTAGAACATGTGGTGAAACTGAAGGTCTAGGTCCTTTATAGCCTCAAAGGCACTGAGATGCTACAGAGCCTGATAGCCAGGTGTCTTCGTCCATTTGGGCTGCTATACCAAAATATCTTAGACTTACCCAGTCTGGGTAAGTCTAAGATATTTTACATGGAAAAAGAGACAAAAGAAAAAAAAAGAAAAGGAAAAAAAAGAAAAGAAAGAAGAAATTTAATTCTCAGAGTGATGGAGGCTGGGAAGTCCAAGATCAAGACGCCAGCAGACACAGTGGCTGGTGAAGGCTCACTCTCTGTTTCACAGATGGCGGCTCCTGCTATGACCTCCCATGGCAGAGGGGCAAGAGGCTCCAGGATGCTCCCTTCAACCTCTGCCATAAGATCAAGAATCCATTCATGTATATGGTGCCTTCATGACTTAATCATTTCCCCAAAGGCTCCACCTGTTAACACTATCACATTTGTGTTAGATGTCAACATATGAATTTTGGAAGGACACCAAAATTCTCACCCGATGCTCCCAGGGTTCTTTACCCCCTTGTCACACTTAACTCTCAGTGGGAGATGTTCTCAAATTAAGATGTATATTTTCCACTGAATTGTGGCTTTCATAGCTCTAGAAGTCTTTCAGCCTTCGGATATATAAAAATGAACAAAAACAGAGTTCATAAATGCTATGTAGCCCTTTTTTGCTCTGCACTGTTTTAATTTATTTGATTGTCTTTGGAGCCTTACATTTGACATGGAAGCCTGCCATCTTATAAGCAAATGAATATGGTAATAAAGCGTTTTAATAAATTTAATCAATACATATTTAAGGATGATTTTTTAAAAATTCCAGCTCTTGCTGGTGCTGCCAAGAAAACTAGCTTTATTAGATGAAAGAATTTTAAAGCTGAACTCTGTATTGATCAGCCCTTTTATTTAATATTCCCTTTGAATTTTATGTTTCCAAAGAGCTTACGAGTGTTCATCATGTTTCTGTACGTCAACACTGGTGGACAAAATATACGGCCAAACTGTATTTTCCGAACTGGGACATTAAGAGCTAGGGAAAGAAAGCTTTTTCTATAAGCTATTGCAATTGACTGAAGAAAAGTGTTTTAATTTATGTTTGGACTGAGCTAATTATATGAAGTTTCTGGCACATGGTGGTCATTTTACCTTGTTTTTCCTCCCAGTTCTCTAAAATCAAAACAATCAGCATATATATACTGTCTCCTGGAGATATAAAAGAATGCTCTAGCATCAAAAACTTTATAACCTATTTCTAAAGAAAACACAGAAATCCATATACATAAATCCTGTATATAAAGTCCAAGGCAATTTGTATTAAATGACCTTCTGTTCAGCTACATTAAGAACAGAAGGACGTCCCTTCAAGGTTGGAGTGATCAGGAAAGTTACAGCTTGAAGCTGATTAAGTTCCTGCGGAAGGGAAAGGCATCCTACACCAGGAGGCATGCACAGCAAAGGCAAGACACCCGAGTGTGCATGCTTTATTCAGAAGACAGAAAAGAGGCCAACTAAAATGGAAAAGAAATTTCAAGTAGAGGAAATTGTCTGCATTTATTATAACTTTGTAAATTAAGTATAAAATAGTTTTGAGACACGTGCAGTCCAGGCTTCTTAAAGGCTAATAAGCCTTATCTTATTCTTTGTAATCCCTTGTAAAGGTTCTACTGCAATGCTTTTGCAAAAGTAATTGAACAGATAGAGTGACTAGAATTCTCTTCCTGGGAAGCAGTGACAATTTTAGTATTCCCACTTTGAGGATGAAAAAATTGAAGTTTATGATGTTGCTTACCTAAGTCCACTTAACTACAAAACTCTGTGATCAGGCTTCAAGTGCCCCAATATTTATCTTCTCAAAGGCTTTCTTAATTGCTATGGTACAACACACATGCCCTGGGCAATAGCTGCATGATAGTAAAATAGAAGAGGTGAACTAGACACTGATCTTGGGAGTCTGGATGGGTTCCCAACTCTACAACTTCATATCTGTAAAATCTGGGAAAATTCCTTAATAAATGGACAACAGAGTTTCCTTATCTACGACTGTAATTTACATTTGAAACTAAAAACAATTACCTCCTGGGGTATCTTGAGAATTCAACAAAATGGTGCCTCTATATTGCTAGAGGATATTAAATGCTTCCCAAATGTTACATCCTCTTCTCTCCACCATGTCATCCACCTCTAATACTTAAATGCATAATCTATTAAATTACTTTTAACATTGGTTGCATGGCTTGCTCTTATTCCCCAAATCATTCAGCAGTGCCTGAAAATCTTTCTAAATTAACTGACGTGGTAAAGTAATCTGTATCAAATTCCTTTTAGGGGCTTCATAGCGGAGAGAGTCTCTTCCTTGGAGCTAGGTTCTACCTTGGCCACCTCCTCAGTGTGTTATGATGATGGTAGGGTAGTTAGTGCTCAGTCCCCGGGGCCTGACTGTATGAGTTCAAACCCTGACTCTGTTCCACTAGCCGTGTCTACCTGGATAAATTGCTTAATCTATCTCTGCCCCAATCTCCTCATCTCTGAAATGGGAATATTAACAGATTCATAAGCTTATTGGGAGGTTTAGATGAGTTAACGTACCCAAAACACTGGGTACATATATTCAAAAAATTTTAGTGTCTATGGTTTTTTAAATTATTACTGTTGTCCACAATACCCCACGTAACTTTGTTTTCATATTACAAAAGACTCTCAGAGGCATTGGTTTATTTGAGCATTATGTATATCCAGTGAGAATGGTAGCGTAATGGGTAGTGTAATGGTTGTTATCCTGATTACATAATAGTTTTATTTTTGGAGAGGGATAAATTATACATTATTATTTTTTAAATGTTCAAACAATATAGAGAAATTCAACTAGAAAAATAAAGACATGCAGCATTCCACCACCTAAGAGGAAGCCGGAGTTAGCAGTTTGGTGAACACCCTATCAGGCATCTACTTATTGAACACCAAGATTGGACCAGGTGAGAGTGATAGAGTTGGAGGGAAGTGGATGATTTGAAAGAGACTAAAGAGTGAAAAAGGACTTCATGATGGATTAGATATGGGAGATGAGGAAAGTTAGAAGGTAGTTTACAGGTTTTGCCTTGTATAACGGGATTGGTTGGCAAGGCATTTACTTAGGAGCAAACATTATTATTTTGAGTTTTTTTATTTGTTCATTCATTTGTTGTGATAATCACCCATGCCAACCAATATACCTGCACCTTATCATTTTTAGTGACTGCAAAATATGACCCTGCATGTATGGTTTTATATGCAACTGAATTATTCCCATTTTGACACATATTTAAGTTGTTTTCAATTTTTCCACAACTTTCAACAAAACTATAGTGAATATCTTCATGAAGACGTTTGATTTTCACTTATTCAGTTATCTACTTAGCATAACTTCAGAAGGGGCAACTGCATGGCCAGAGGGAATCACACTATTCCATTGGATGCACATTGCCAAGTCATCCCCCGTAATCGCTCTACCAATTTAAGCTTATGCCAACAGAACAAGAGGATGCCCATTTATCAATGCCCTCTTACTCTTTCCAACCTTGGGTACCGACTCTCCAAAGAAAGGCAAGAAAGATCTTCAGGTGAAGCATAGAAGGAAGGAAGGAAATTAATGTTTACTTCTTCTGTATTTGCCACACATTTTCTAGGCATGTAATTCTCTTATTAAATTCTCAAGATAATCACTCAATCGCTTCTCTTCCCTTTCTTGCTCTATTTTTGTCATCTATTTTTTATGCTTTTTGGAGAAATAAAAAGTTATTCTATACAACTTAAAAGCTTACTCCAATTAATAGGTGGAATAAGGGGCAAATGATGCCTTTTTCAGAAAACAAATATATAGTAAGATTAACAGTAACAACAGCAGTAGCAAAACCCTGCTTATAAAGATGGTTTCCACCAAATCTGAAGCTTAAACATGATCTCACTGGTCTTTTGCTGATGATACAAAACAATTAAGGTTCAAGGAATGGTCAATTTTCTGGTTGATGAAATGTTTCATATCTTTTCAGGGCACATCTTTCTAATATGTACAGGTCTGTATTGCTGACAGTGAATAAAACAAGAAGAAGAGAGCTGAAAATTTTTAAGTTAATTATGCATCAATTTTATCATTCTGATCATCATTGTCATGTAGGTCAGACTAAACCTGGCGCTATGACATACTCTGAAACCTATGGCTATGATGAAACCTCATAGGAGAAGTTTTTCCAAGGTCTATCTTTTCCCCTAAGGGAGGTGAAACCAACAAAACAAGTCAGTAGGCGTCATGATTTAGTTCCAATTAATAAACATTTACCACCTTTCACAAGGTCTATTAGGCAGACATCAGTGATACACACCTAAGGAACCAATGTGAAAAAGTTCCCATATAGTTAAAGAGCTTCTGTCTCCTAGTTGACTACACAAACGTCCTGCTAAATAACATTACGATTTTGACGTTCAACTTTACTCCAGAGGCACTGAGCAAACAGATTTCCTGTCTGCTCACATGTCAATGTACACCCAACATTTCCAGCTGCTTAAGCTCTACCCAAGAAATTATTAGAGTCCAGCTGCTTCTGCTCTGGTTGACCCAACATGAGATTTCCATGAGACCTTTGCTGCTGTATCTTTTACCCCAGGAAAACTGTAGTCACCAAGAGGGCACCTGGCATCCTACGATTAGCACAGCTTCTCAAAGAACCCAAAGGACCAGAGGTTATGTTCCAACTTTCCAAAGCCTGCAGAGAAGCAGCTGAATGTCAGAGGAGACAGGGCCTCAGAAAACACATCAATTCGTCTGGATTCCCAGTGTTGCTAACGACCATGAACAGCCTAACCCCATGTTCGCAGAGGCAGACTCTCATGATGGTTAATGTCCATTCATGTTCTAAATCAGGTGATTCAGGTATTTGACTCATTTCCGGGCTGCCCCACTACAGAAACTCTTGTGAGAAATAGAAAAAGACATATCCTTGGAGTGGACACAGCCCCATGCCTGGGAATAATTCTTAATAAGTGGAGCACTGGCTGATTTCAGCCCTGGGCTGGGCACTTTGTACAATGCACAATACAGCAGGATCATTTATAACGACCAGCAGGCATCAGAGAAAAAGGTGTAAGTTTTAGACTGAGTATTAGACTTGGGGAACAAAACTTAGATTCAAGATTAATTGGAATTGTGTTCATATGTCTTTATGGGAAATATAACCCTTATATGTTTATATAAATACCTGCTTTATCTTGGAAAAAATTTAAGCACCTAAGAATGGCATTCATCCTATCAGGGCATAGGAAACTAGAAATAGATACTTAGTAGATTCTTGTTTAAGTATCCCAGAAAACAACCAAGTAATTTGTTTTTTCCTAATTTTTTAATCATTTTTCTGAAAAGTCTCTCCTTGTACATTTCTGGGGCAGTCATTAGATACAGCAAAGAGCAAGGGAGAAGGAGAGACTGAGGTTTGGCTGAATTTGGTTGTTTAAAGCCTTAGATTTTTTCCACTCAGCTGCCTAAGCCAGTGTCCCTGTGAAGATGAGGATGTGTCACAAAGGCTGTGAAACCCCAGTCAAATAGAAGATCTTGGCAGCTCTGCCAGGTGACAGCTGACCCGCCAACAGAGGAGAAAAAATGGAAAATGGAATAACAAAATGAACAAGAACAAGGGCAGTACTTTTCCCTCAAACTTTAAGTTCTGTTTTTAAAAAGTAACACACACACACACACACACACACACACACACACACACGTGCATGAGAACCTAGCAACAAACTTGGAAACTAGAACTGAGTAACGGAAACAGGCGACACAGGATACCGGGGAGGTCCAAGAATCTGCTATAATTATTATATTATTTTTGGTCGTGCTCATAAAACTATTTTAAGTGTGATTCACTTGTTTAAGTGTGCACGTTGATGGATCCGTCCCAGCTGGACATGTTCAGCCAAAGGAATACCGAAACCAAAATAAAAAATAATAAAAAGCAAGATCCTCCGAATGGTACCAGCTTTCTGAGTCAATACGTCCTGCATGCATCCTACAGCAGCTCTCTTGACCTAGCAATAGGTAATTAGCTGTCAGGCAAGACAGGCAGCCTCAGTTAGAGCCGAATAATAATGGATTGATGAGAATCTAGGAAAACCTCTGGCAAGATTCTGAATGATGCAACAAGAATTTCTGTCCAGCGCTACACCCAGGCACATAGGTCTCCTCTACCACACACATGCACACACGCATGCACACACGTGCACACAGAGAGAACACTTTATAAACACACGTGCTGTCTGTAGCTGTCTCACATTCAGACATTTCACTAGCAGCCATCACTATCTGTGATCTCTGTGACTAAAAGAGCTCCTCTGTGCCCAACCATTTGCTTTTCTTTTTTCCCTACATTGTCACCAGAATGACTGTCCTTTGCTGTACGAAGAAGCCTCTAGCAGATAGCGGTCCGCTGTCAGCAGTTCTGCTCTTTCTCAGGCTCCAGATGCCTGTGTGTGATAAGGGCCACCCGTCCCCACTGCCGATTGGCCTGCTGTGGCCGTCTCGTTCCCCAGCAGGCTACAACCAGGGTCATCACTCTAACTGCTTTTTCCCTTATCAGCTTCTTCCAGAGCAGATTATGGCCTCGTGAAAGGGGAAAGTGACACAAAACAGAAATGCATGCAAATGGCAGGCAGGCACGAACGGAGCCCTGCACAGCAAGATGGGAAGTGACAGTGGACCGGGCCCATGCTGATGAGTCAAGGCGGTGATTCTCAGCAAACGACCACTGCTTCCTAAGAGTCCAAACATGGCAGGTTTTCTGGTAGCCTACGTGTGCACGTGAGCAAGAGTGTGTATGCATGTTTATTGCGTGCTTATTTTCAACAGGCACGATCTGCTGACTTTCGAAAGAAGAGGAGGCAAGTGCAGCGTGGGATGAGATGCTTGTGGGGTGCAAGCTTTAGGCAGGACGGGGCTCAAGTGCCTACCTGCTCTGACCCCTCCTCACATTCCATCACCTTGATCTTGCGCTGACCCCAGAGAGATTCCCTGGGAAACACGTGCGTACAGAATTTGACAGTTCGTGTCATTGTCGTTCATTTCAGTTCCTTGGGGTACCAAGAGACTGACGTGAGTTCAGCTGGGTGAAAATACCAGGGAAGAGCAGTAAACGAAGCAAACAGGGTCCCCGCATCCATGGAGCTCACAGTCTGGGCAAGCGCAGGCGCCTCTTGTATACTTCCATTACTCTAGCTGTTGGTGCAAGCTATTTAAACACAGAATAGTCCAGTACCTGAAACCAAGAGTTTTTAGTCCAAATTGACTTTGATTTTTTCATACACTGTATGTCATATTAATAGTACAAAAAATGGAGGAATATCAGCACAAAGGCAACTCCTTTTGAAGGAAAAGAAATACTTCCTCCCAAGAAAAGCCATAGTAGCTCGTACTCTAGACACAGGCCATCTGCTCTGTGATTTGCCCAGTCAGAGTCAGCATCAGGGAAGTCACAGGGTCCCCATTGTCCCCAAGCTGGAAGCAGCTGCAACTTAGAGGCTGGTGGGCTGGTGGACTCCAGCTACTAACACCTGAAACTCACATCACATGTAATGGTCAGGTACCCTGTCTGGGGGCTGTAATGAGATTATAAAAGAAGTAACATGACTTTCATTTGCATCACATTTAGCGTACTAAGACTCCTCTTAAGGTATATACCTTGTATATAACTTTGTTTTCTTATGCCCAAGACAGGCATAAGCATACCTTTACAAACTTGATCCATATTCTAACACATATTTTTTTGACTGGACTCTTATCTTTTGCAAAATACATGCCTGACATAATTCTGTATTTGTATGTATGTTAGTATTATTAATTTCTTTGCTGGAGACTAAATTTTCAGATAATATCATTGGTCTAATGAGTAATTTATAAGTGCAAGGAAACAAACAAGCAAACCAAAGAAACTGGGGTTTCCTTTTGCTCTATGCGCCAATCCTGTGTGTAGGAAAAAGAATTGCTAAGGAGTTCTCAATAGCATTTAAGCTTCTGGTCCCTTCCAATTTGCTAGGCATATTATCTCCATAACAATAGCTGGCATTCCTCAGCCAAGAAAGACAATTTCTCCCTACTACATATATGCTTAGAAATTTAATACTTGTAAATTTGGCCTATTTGTGATCTTTGAAAGTGGACAATAAACAGAAGGAGGAATGATCATACCAAATATTGATTTTCCAAAGAAACGTCTGTCATGCTCTTCAAGATGACACAAGTTAGGAAGTATAAGAATTAATATAGCAATGTCACTAACACTCACATTCACAAGGACCCCCATATCTTGTGACGGAAATGATTAAAATGCAGGACAATACACACACACACACGCAAGTTACCTTCGGCATCCTCAGGCATGGCCATATGGAACTTCAACATGCCAAGATGCTGTGATCAAACAGACCCACCAGACATCCTTCCCTCAACAGTCAAAAAAATGTCATGGCACCAAGGACCATCATCCTGGCCCTGGTGTCCCCATGAAGGGTGCTGTAGAGTTTGTCCATGAAACCTTCTGATCTACTTTTTCTTTTATTTCAGGATATTATGGGGTTACAAACATTTTGGTTACATGTTGTGATCTACTTTTTAAAACTGTTAAATAAATATATAGTATTTATTATTGAAAAAAAAATAATGGGTCAGGCAGAAAGAGACTTCTGGGACTTTAGCTTAGGGAAGCTGTAAGCCTCTTTACGTTAAATTTTGTTTTCACGCAGTGCCAATAGACACTAATAACTGGTTCAATCCCCAGCACAGGACACTGATGGAAGACGGCCACTTTCAGGGATGGCAAGAGAGTGCAAAGGCTTCACGCAGAGCTCAAGATTACTAGCAAAAACTCCAGCAGTGGGGACTTCCCTGAATAGTTTTTCAGCGTCAGGAAAATGAGGCATGAAAACCAAGCAGCCATCCTTTCTTTTCAAACTGGAAAAGCAAGGGAGTTGTATTAGCCAGAGTTATAAAAATTTCGTATTGTTTATTGTGCAGCACACCTCCAGCTGGGCAAGATTTTGGCAAAGCCTCCATCAAACAAATAAAATGTTTATGCTGATCTTTAGCCAGAAGAGTTATCAATTTTGCAAAGGTTACTCAGTTGTTAGTGGAAAAGTCATGAATCTTCTGGATACGTGGAGATGTATGGATACACACACACACACACACACACACACACTTAAGTGAAACAACTACCTCATATTTGACAAATACCACCCCTGTAGACATGGGCTGGAAGTTGAATCCACCAAAAGGGGTTATTACAAAATGTTTCCCTGGCCAAAATTTTATTTCAGAAACAAAAGAAAGATGTGAAACATGGCTTATGTCTCTTTAATGTATTAGCATTTCTTTAGGAATCTTAACTAACTTATTAATATTTCTACAGTAGAGGCTAATGATGCCAAGAGTTAGTAGCAAATCTGTTTTGAGTCCAAATTCCTCCCTTATATACAATGACTGCTTTCCTGCCCCTTGGCATAGTTGCTGCCCTGGGACCACCTTAGTTATGTCCTAGAATGGCTCAATTCCCTGTTTTACTTATATACCAATCAATCCACTACCACATGTTTTTGATTCCCATGAGAAGTTCCTTAAGAATTATCTGAGAAATAAAATAGATTTCCTGTTTTCAAAAAGTTTAGGATATTGATAAGATTAATAAGCACCAAATATTAAAACAAGAGAGAGAGAGAGATGCACAAACTCAAGGGCTCAAAGGGCAAGGTCGAAGGTATGGATCAGGATGAAAGTTCTAACCAAGTTCAGAGAAAGGCTAAGAGGAACTGAGGTGCTCTGGAAAAGCCAATGGAGGTGGTGGTTGTCAGCCAGGAGTCGTGTGCCTGGAGGTACCTGGTCAGCTAAAAAGGAAAAGGGAGAGCATCTCTGGAGGTGAGAAAGACATCAGTAGCGACGAGAAACCAGGAATGACAAGGTTATCTGCCTGATTTAATAAGAGACGATTTATGCTATTGAGTGGGAAAACTGAAGTTAGACAGGCAGGAAGGATTCAGATTATCACAGATTTTGAGTGTCAGTTGAGTCTCTGCCTGAAGGAAAACAAATGATAGATACACCACTGCTTGACAACACCACGACACTCAATAGATGTGTAAAGTATGGCTGAGAGAAATCCACCTACAAGGAAGACTGCCCTCATCTTCAGGGTTGTTGATACAAATTCTAGAACTGTAGTATTCGAGTCATTCCTTTCTAGAGCAATGGACTAGACATAAATAGCCATAGCCCCCGGGGCCCTAAAGCACAGCTAAGTCAGTGTGTCAGGCAGGGACAGAGGCATTACTATCCTCACTGTGTTGTGGCAGTGAAACTCAAAACTACAGATCCTAGAGTTCTTGATACACTGCATCCCACCTATATACAAATAGCCCTAAGTGGTCACCTCAGACAGGGCTAACTAGGAGCCTCTTTCAGAAGACATTTAGTGTCCCCAGAAGTAAGCTACCTGGTTCTTATTGCCAAGAGTTTATCGTGCATTACCTATATGACATAGACATGCATTCTCACCCTGCTATTTACAAATCTCATCTTTTTAAAGTGCACACATCCGTATACTTCTTAAAAAAAAAACCCGATGCACATATTAACAGCCTACTGTAACTGACTTCTACATTTTAAAAGCATGCCTCGAGTATTTGAATTATCTGTATATATGTAACGGCAATGCATCTTTTCAACATGTATTTCTTTGCCAGAGGTCAGAAGCTCATAATAATATTTCATTTTGTTTCATGATAATTTATGACTGGCTCAGTGAAACCAGGGTTCGTTTTCATTCTTGTTTCTTGACTAAACAAGAAGGGACTGCTAGGTGGTTCTGTCTCCCATTCCACTGAGCAGATTTTCTCACCCAGGTGCTTTTCTTCCCACAGCTAAAACACTGGGAAATGGGAAGGGAAAGAATGAAGTTCTATAGTGTTGTCCTCAAAGAGAAAATCTGAAATTTCATCTGGTGGAAATCGTCATCGCCAAGGAACTATTTTATACCAAGACACACAATTGTGAGAGAGGGCTGTGTTCCAGAAAACCTCACTCTTTGGTGTCACCTGGATGCTAAGTGGAGAGCAGAAGAAGATGTAGTCAGAATGGTTGTCCAAGGTCAAAATATTAAGGACTCTTTTATGCGCTGTTAAAGGCAAAATATTTAGTCATTCATTCACTTACTGATGGAATGACTGTTTCTCTTCTGAAAAATCGCCTGCCTGAGGTTTAAGGGAGGAAATGAGATTGACAAAATTGGGTCTAACCATCTTACATTAAAAACTGCTGTGAGCCTCCCGCCAGGCATAGCCTAGGAGCTTGCTGGTGCTTTGAGCCAGCGGAACCGTGCATACCAATGCGCCCTGGTTAGCACTTCAGGCTCCAAGGAGGAGCAATGCTGTCTTTTGATTGGCATTGTATCTTTGACATGAAATCCCAAAACTTGTGTCTTTGGCAGGAAAATGCTTAATGTGGATTCCCCTGCCTTACGGACCCCCATGCAGAGCGTTAGATATTTGTCTTTCTTGGGTGTTGGGCTTAAACGCAGACCCTCACAGAGAGCACAGACATACGCTGTTCTCAGTGCAACGATCGCATATTCTATTTATTCCAGTGGTACGTTGTCCCTGAAACTGAAATCCACTCACTGCTGTCATCAATGACACCGTGTAGCTGCTATTGGGATCTGCCAAGGCAGGCGTAGCCGCTGAATATGTACAAGAGGAGGGATGCAAGGAATGGGGAGAAAGGGAGTTTTAAGGGTTTTTCTGCTCTTTCTCTCTTCCCCAACAAGGATACTTAACATTCTTCCACAGTATGGAAAGCCTCTACTGTCTCCTCCTAGATCCTTCAACACTGAAAAATCCCAGCAGACACAGGATAAATTTTAGGTGACTGGCAAACTTAAGAAAACTTCAATCTTCATATAAACCTGTTTCTGGCAAAAGAACTACATACACGACATACGCTTAGGAATGAGTGTGAGGACTCAGACTAGATTTGAATAAATACTTCCTGGCATGCAGCAGCACACAGATTCTTAGAAGGAAGGGCCAGCAATTTTCTGGTCCCCAGATTGAGACAAGCCAATCAGAACTTGAGAGATGAGGATGCCTATGTACTCAGGGGCTATAAAGGCAAGAGAAGGTGTGGAAGAGGAGGTAAACACCTAGCACCAGGGACTGCATTTGCACATGGCTCTCCCATTGTACAACTGTCTGTGGATAAAGCAGATTGTCGAATACTTAGAATGCAAAAGTCCATCATACATGCATACATGCACATACACATGGTGACAATATCATTTCCACTAAATTGCTTTACAGACAAATATCTACTTAACTGCTCCACAGGGATAATATCCTTGTATTATACAGGGAGACACAGGCCACAGGTAGTAAAGGAACTTCCTTCAATTCAATTAAAAACTCATGATATAAATCATGTTTTAAAAAACCATGTTTACTGATTCTCAATCTAATAAATCAGATATAGAGTACATGCCTCTGTACAATGTTATTACTTCCTTATATGCCCTGAAAAATGTATAATGTATTAATAATTATTATCATTAAGTACAGTTCATGGTCTGTGGTTTAGTCAAGTACTATTAATACTAGGGAATCACAAGAAGGCCCAATTCTTTCATATGAATTATGTTATCTAAGACTGTAAAATTGGGTTTTGATCAATGATTTAGTGAAGTATTTATCATTTTAGTACCTCTTGGAAATATCTAAATATGCTGGCTCACTTACCAGCACTTTCCCCAGCGATGTTCAAATACTGTCTTCCTGGATCTGCACACTCCAGTAGAGGGAGACTGTCAGTATCTGAAAGGAGCTATGTAGTCATACAGTGACTCACTCATATTAAATACGTAAGGCCTAAATCCATCTACGTGCACCATGCCTGCATTACAGCCACTGAAAATTGCTGCAGAAAATATGCCGCCACCACCACAGATCTCAAGCAGACTATCAAAATGGTCTACTACCTGGGAAAGTCAGTGAAGGTCTGAGATGTTAGCCTACTCTACTAGCAAAGCTAACCTGCCACTGTTTCATGGATACCAGCAGGGGACGTGAGACTTTTGGATCAGAGACCAGGGACTTCACGACAACAGTAGCAGTCAGAGCGTCAGCATTTGTGTGGGTTCCCTTAGTCCCACGTCTCACAGGACAAAGTATAAAGAGCCAGATGACACCAGCACACATAAGGGAGTTGTGCTATGGAAGAAGAACCATGTGCTTAAGGAACCTGAATATTTTATAACGGGCAGGAAGGCTGTCTGACCTTTGCCCCAGAGGGAGACATTACCTTCATTATACCGAACAGCAAACACACCTGCCTGTGATCTGGAAAAAGACACTGTATCTCCTAATTCTGTTCACGAAACAGCACTGAAAAACTAGTCCAAAACCAAGGGAGTCAGTGATTGTGATTGTTAAATGAGCAACTTTCATCTTATATCTTTCATCTTGGTCCATTCAAGAAACAGAAGGAGTTTCATGCCTGTCTTAGGGTCATCACTTTAAATATTTGCCATCCCTAAAATTCCTCCACCCTTTGATTTTTGCAAGATTTTTCCCCTTAGCATTCAGATCTCACTTTAAAAGGTATTTCATTCATGAACACCCGATCTAAAATAGTCACCTAGTTATTTTCAGGTCACATCATCCTACTTTAATTATCTGAAAAATACTAATCAATATCCAGCCTTTCTTTTATGTATGAACTTAATCGCTCATGAACGTGAGGTCCTTCAGAAGGAGGGTCTCTTGTATGTATCTTGTACATTTTGGTATCGTCATCATTTAAATAGTACCTGGCATGATAAATATTTCTTAAATAAAAGAATGAATAAATGAATGAGTGATAATAACAACTATAAGAACTGGCAGGGGTGAAGGTTCCTTGGAGAACAATAGAAATAATTAAAACAATTGGATTCTTTTTATTATCTTCTGCCATGGTCCAATCGATCTGTGTGCTTAAAAGGTATTCTACCATCTGAAAGCCTTTGCTTTGAAGACAAACTACATCAACTTTTATTTTTTGCCTATAAAGAGATTTTAAACCACTTCCAGGCCAACAGTTTCTAAGCACCCTACTTAATGAGCAATTGAACAATGTTATAGAAATAATGCATAGACTTGGCACTGCTTTCTTATCATTTACATTGATTCATTTATTTATTTTAAAAATATTTTTGAGTGTCTTCTACATGTAGTCACCACATAGAGACTAAAATTGTGACAGTGAGCAAGGCAGAGAAATGACTCTTTTCTTCATACAACTTGTGAGTAACAAGGTGCAAGATGCAGAACCAACCACCTATAACTGAGCACAGCTCGTTCGCAAAGAATGAAGTTCTTTCATCTTGATTTTTATTTTTAAATTGACAAAGCTACCTTCGTTAGCTGCTATATATTTTTCCGAAAAAAAAAATGCCTGTAATATAACCTTGACTTATCATGTGGCCCATAAAAAATGTAAAACCTGTGCTTTAATCCACTTCTGAGAACTCTATGAACAGGTCTAAAAAATTACCACTCTTCGATTCGACAATTTCTAGTCTATCACTGTATTGCCTTGTGAAAAACTTTTAATAGCCTGCTGCCTCGATTTTTTAATCAGGAAAACATATTAGCAAAACAAACATTTCATTTTCAAACCAACAGGAGATGATATAACAAATGTAAAAATCCCGGGGTCTTTTCATAAATCTAGTTTTTATGCAAAGCATTAATGATGAGTGAAAAAAGAAAAACTGGTATCTCCTAAAATAGGTCATGAATGTCCATTATTATCTCTTGAAGAAAGAACGAAAATATTTCTTGGATGAAACAATACTATAGCAACCCATGGCTATTGGAATTGCATAAATGAAATGCTATCTCAACTCGTAAGTATCAGTTGAACCACATAGCTTCCTATCACTGATTTCTTCCTTATAAATTTCATATAGCCCTGATGAAATGTAATGGGAAAAAGTAACCTTGAAGTTGGCCATGGTGGGAGAATTTACACTACAGACTTTGGCAAACACTAGACATCAGGGCCTTCCCCCACCTGCTCTTTCCATACACCTGCCCCCACCGTCCCCTAAGAGCTGGTTGTTAAGCCAGCACACCACTGATTCTAACCCACGGATACTTATACAAATCCTTTTTCCTATCACTATGAAAACATATGTGCATGTAAGTGGGGAGCCTGGGGTAATGACATTGGACTGAAGCTTAAGATAGGTCTGAATTTGACAGATGTTCTGAGATGGAATCCAGTCTGGGAAATCACACACCATCAATGAAACTTCCTAGCTTATAGAGCAATCTCTTCATGGGTTCATTGGAAAAGAGGAAAAGGTGGGGGAGGGGAAGGAAGGGAGAGGGGAGAGGAGAAGGGAGAGGGTAATAGAGAGAGGGAGGAAGAAAGCAAGCAAAAAAAGGAAGAAAAGCCCATTTCCTCCTTAAAATCGTCTTTCTATTTCTCACTTATATACCCTGGAATCTGACAGTATTATAAGCCCATAAAACTCCCCTAGCTATAAAGATGGATGATTAAACTGCTTTACTGTTAATTAAAATAAAAGATAGTTTTAAGTGAAAATAGGAAGCGAATTCTCTATTTAAAAATGCACTGGTGCACAGATTTAAATATTACACTCCGTAAAGACAGCCCATTGTGCTAATAGCAAAGCCGTAAACAGTACATTATCTCGGATGTGTTCTTCCATCCATTCACACACAAACACAATAATTTATCACAGAGAGCCGCTTTCCTACATCCCTTAGCCAGAGAATCAGGCCAGGTCTTAGTGAATAGGAAACAAAAAAAAGCACATCTAAATATTTATAATTATTTTAAAATTACAGCACCTCTAAAGTCTAAGGCCAAAGTAGACCTGTCACTTTGTGTTTTTTCTGCCTCTTCCCAGGGCTGGAAAACATTGTTTTCTCTGTTTTGCTGCATTTGCATTTACGCTAAGGTGTAAGTTTCATATGGTGATCTCACACCTTTTTAATAATTCCTATAATGTACAGAGAAGAGCTTATCCTTAAGAACCAGGCAGTTCAAATGCTGTGTTAAAACGCTGCCTGTCTCAGTAGTTGTAGCACATTAGAAAGTCAACCATTTATTCTGAAACTTGTTCTCCTCCTTCAAAAGGGAGTTGTAATACCAACTTCACAAGGATATCTGGGAAACAACACACATGAAAGAGGCATGCATAGTTCATGATAATCCCTACATAACAGTCCTTCACTTCTCTCTTTCTATATCTTTATTTCTTCTTAAAAGTCAAGGGACAATCCTTGACTTGTTAGAACCAAAAAATAATGGCTGCAATCAGTCCAATTACCAAAAAAATAAAGAAAAAAGAAAAAAGAAAAAGGAAAAAAAAAAACAAAACAAATAATTAGCCAAAAAGGGGAATTTAATTTGAAACTGATTTATTCCTCAACGTTGAGCTGGTTATTTTTAAAACACGCACATACAGAACTAAAAACTTTTACTTTTTAATTTTCCTTTGAGTGCCCTTTAATCATTGTTTTTGTTAGTTTCTAGCCCATGGGGAAAAAAAAATCCAGAAGCCTTTTTAATGAGATGGCTGCAGAAAAAAAGTTTAGAGTTCACAGTTCCAGATTAACGACAGTCTCAGTAATAATGCGCAAGGAAGGAAATAATTATCACTGTATACTATTCCTATCACAGAAGGATGCTCATTAGGTGCTTTACCAACATTTAAATTCAATCCTCCAATACCCATGGGAATAAGACAATAATAATAATAATAATAATAATAACAAAGGCATTAATATAAATAGCACACACTTTTTATTTACTTTGACACCTTTCTCTTGGGGATTTTAAGTGCTTTTCACACATTAGTGTAGCTAGGCCTTAGAAAAAACAAAAATATAATCGGCCACAGGTTTATACAACCCCCAACATGGAAATCTATGTATTAATAATTAAAAGGATTCAATAGAAGTGGAGATTCTTTTTTGAAACTTCTTTGTTTTCATCACACTTGAGTGGTAACTACACATTAGATTTTATGGATACTTTGCTGAACGTGAAGATGAAAAGTATAGCTTGCTGCCCTGCAGTTTATGGAGGGTAAAATGGGAGAATAGGTGTGTTAGCATGAATAGAACATGCATAGACAAAAATATAGGGTATTTCTATTGAGTTCCAATTTTCCATTATTTAACTAAGGGTTTCTATATTTATTCCTCACTTACATGTTCCTTTGAAAATGGGAGCATAACTGCATTTTCATAAGCATGCTTTATTTTGCAAGGTATTAATATTTTATAACTCACAAGCATGCCCAGCAAATACACTTGTAAGTCCCAATAGCTTTACCAAGGCAGCAATTTTTGATAACAAATGTCTCTTGAAATTAAGGTATTGTTAGTATCTTGTATAGGATTCAGTCAATTAATTTGCTATTTAACCTTCCTCTTTGTTATTTATGGTTTTAGCAACTCTGCATTTTGCCATATGGTGGTATGCTTGCACACAGGCACACCCAAGATAGTGAGTGTTAATGGCTCTGATTTAGACTATTAAAACATGAATGCAATTTTCAAAATGCCTTGAAGAAATGCAATGACCTAAAGCCAGTTCTCCTTCAACACTCCTTTCTGTCTTTCACCATCTTTCGCATTGCTAAAACTAAAAGTATATTCAGCCATAAATATTTAGGAAAAGTCGGGAAGGGATAAGGGTGGTATTTGGCTGAATTCATCTGAAATTGTAAGTAAGAAAACCCCAGGGGATGGGATTTGCAAAAGTGCATCGGTCAGTTACTAACCTATAATCTGCTTTGCCTGAGACAGACACGCAGGGTCTCTAAAATGTCTGTTTCAACAAAGTCAGTTTATAGCACAGATTCTTGCTCCTACCAATCTGAAGGATTACTCACTCCTGGCTTCTTGCAGGGATGGCTTTAGCAGCTCTAAAGCTGGAAACAAGGCAAACATGGACTTTTGAGGCAGTACCTGACCCCAATATTACCACGAATTACAATGACCGTTAGCAAAGAGAGGCAATTTACTAGTTTCCCAAAGGCACCAATTTCAAAGTTTTTAGTTAAATCAAAAGAAATTTCTGTCTCAGTCCCTTTTACTCAATGTTAGTCACTAAAAATGTACTTTATCTTGTGAAAGTTTCTGCTTGATTTCAGCAAAGCTGAATGCTGTAAACTGGGGCATAATTTAGCAGATCATTTGCTTTTTGTCATCTAACCTTGCTTTTCATAATCTGAGGCTTAGGGAAAAAAAACCTAGTGTATATATGAATCCTCTGGAAGGAAAAGACACCTAAGGACAGATGACAGGCCTGAAGAAAAGGAAGGTGACAAAGAAGGAAACATCCAACCACACAGATGATGATGTTAAGCTGCCATCTTTCAATGGTAACTGAAACTGTCACTAACCTCAGAATTCTTAAATTTTTCAACTACAGAATCACGGAGTTGATTTAGTATCCTGAAAATTGGCAAAGAAATTAATTTCTTGTCATTCCCACAATTTATATCTGAAAAAGGCCAATGTCTTTAAAATGCTGTAGACAAATCGCACAATCTTTCCTATTTGGGGCAATTAGCCTTTGGGGTTTTTGCACAACATAATTAATGCATGTGTGCATGTATACACATACACATATATGCACACATGAACATTACGCATATTCATTATTTAAGCAAGTATGTTGATTAGAGCTATCCGTGTTTTTATCATAATCGGGGGAAACTTTTTCTGTCCATAACTTATATTAATTAAGAATTAACTGGTTTAGTAATCTGTTATGGGTTGGATTGTGTCTCACCCAACAGGTATGTTGAAGTCCTAACCTCCAGTGCCTGTGTATGTGGCTTTATTCGGAAATAGGGTCACTGTATATGTCATCGAGTTAAGTTGAGGTCATTAGGGGAGGCTCTAATCCAATGTACTTGGTGTCCTTATAAGAAGAGGAAATGCCATGTGAAAACAAAGACACACAGGGATGACACTACGTGACAGCAGAGACAGACATTAGACTGAAGCAGCAACAAGCTACTGAATGCCAAGCACTGATGGCCACCTCTAGAAACCAGGGAAAGACAAGATCCTACGTCAAGTCTGAGAGGAAGCACGTCCATGCCCACACCCTGATTTCAGACTTCCAGCCTCTGGGTGTATGAAAGAATACATTTCTGTTGTTTTAAGGCACCTGACCTGTGGGACTTTGGTATGGAAGCTCTAAGTAATGAATACACTCCCCAATTAGTCATTCAACAAATATGTCTTGAGCATTTTTTATGAGCTTGAGACTGTGCTTGCTGCCAGAGTTGCAATATTGAGTTATACAGATGATGACTGTGCTTTTATGGAGGAGAAATAATCAGAGAAAACATTATCTGGAAGCAGAATTGAGTATCGTGGGAGCATAAATCAGAACTGCTCACACAGGACCAGGGAAAGGTTCCCACTGGAAGCGACTCTATGCTGCAATCTGGACAGTGAGTAGGAGTCAGCTGAGAAAGGAACACGGAAGCTTGTTCCGAGCTGGGACAACCACAAGGCCAAGCTCTGAAAAGCGAGAGAAAATGCTTTAATATTCAAAGCACTGTTATTGTTTTAATAGCAGCCTAAAGACATCACTGGCCAAAGATGAAGGGCAGATATCGTAAAGAACTTTGTAAGCCTCTTAAGGAGTTGTGACTTTTGTTCTGTGGGAGGGAGAAGATATTTGGGGTTTTAAGCAGGGGATTGATATGATCAGATTTGCACTGAGAACAACCATTCGGGCTGCAGTGTGGAAAATGGATTGGTAAGTGAGAAAGACTGAATACGGGCGGCCTGCACCTTGGGAAAACAGACAGAATTCAACAAGTATGCTGATAGGCATTTGCCCACTGCTTCAATTCCCCAAGCTCTTTCACGTATAATTTTAAGTTATGCTTCCACCAAACTCGAGGGAAAAGTAGACCAGGGATTACTCCCCACTTCACCCAGTCAGCTGTGACACAGCAAAATAAAACAATTTTCCCAGAACCATACAGCTGGTTGACAATGAAACTGGGACTGTGGAGGTGTCCTCTTAACTTCCTGCCATGTGTGCATTCCATTCCAGAGGAATGCACATTGCCCACTAATTAAAATTTTACTGCCATCAGGGGGAAGGAATCACTGCAGAAAGCCAGGATGGTGCACTGGAGAGATCACTGAATCCCGAACAGCTGGAGCAGAGAGCTTGCTGGGACCCTCTCCTCTTTCCCCTCAAGCATGTATGTGCACAGCTCCACCAAGTGGAAGGAAACACCTCATGTTAGCTTCTGGGCTCAGAGAGGAAGACACCCAGTTCTACTCAGCCAAAAAGATTACAGGGCAGGGATCAGAGAAAACGAATAATCTAATCATGACATTATTTCTGACTATATTACTATAATATGAACTTTATTCGAGGCACCATCAAAAGTTGCTGTTGGATGGGGAGAGAAAGGGAGAGGGCATATTCTTAAACCACATCTCACCATCCCACTGATGGTGTTTATTAGCTCTAGATGCAGCCGCTAAGCAGAAAAAAAGAGAGTGTCCCCTTGCTTTCATCCTAATCAGAGCTTCTTTTTTATGTTTGTGTATTTGTGGATAAATGGGAAGATTTGACACTACAGAAGCCTTCATCCTCTGCAAAGGAAGACTTGATGATACACTCTGACCTCTAGGGAAGCCCAAGATCTGCTCATGTTTGTGAATTTGTAAACACACACACACATTCCACGCAAAGAGGAGAAGTTCAGAAATGGATGAAGGAACCACAATCTATGGAGAGGGCAAGCAAAGGAAAGAAGTAGAGCTATGTCTTCTCTTGCCTTTGGTGTAATCTTTAAAGGCCTGTAGGCACCTTTGTCTTGGAAGGACCTTGGAAGGTACCTTGGAAGACCAGTGATTTGGATACAATCAAAGAAGATATGGATGGCTCAGATGAGGCCAAAACTGCCATAAACCCTTTGTGTCCATGTTTCTTGTTGCAGTTTAAGAGATAAAATCCAGGAGGCCAAGGTCAATGAGTCAGCCTAGGAAGAAGGATCTAAGAAACAAGTTAGTCACCTGTCCTACATGGTAAGCTTTTGACTAAAGAAGAAAAGGAATCCTAAATAGAGCTTATGTGGTCTTTCCCTGCTCCCTGGCATAGGAAACTGCATACATGTTTGAGACCAAACTCAATTAGTCATAGATATTCATTCATCTCAAGTGTCCCCTCTGGGCAGAGCTCCTTGGCGACCTAACAGGAGATGGCTGGTGGAGGATTTGGAGATGTGGGACAGCCATCTCCTCCTTAGAGATCTTCCCCCTATGTTGGTTGAAAAGCTCTTCTACAGTTCCTCATTAATTAAAGAGAAGCAGTGGAAGCCAGAAATGTACAGCAAAGACTCTGGGATGTTGGACATACATTGATTTGTACTTGGCAGAGAGAAAACTGAAAAGGTAAACATCTTATTGAAAACAACAATCATTGTGGTGGAAAATCAGGCTCCTTCTCCAAGTCTTCAGCTTCAAGAGTCAGTGCCACCACGGGCTGGGTCATTGTTTGCATTAATGAAGGACTTCAGATGGGCTCAAGTCACCACTTGGATAAGGACAGTCAGGGCAAATCTCACCTACACCGGACACATTGGCTTATTACGGCATCTCTAGGGAAGAGCTTTCTGTGGAAGGCACTGTCAGTTGAATAAGAAATAAGCTCTAAACCCCAACAGCTGGGATGATAAACGATCCCTGGGTACTCTTTAGGAGGTGAGGAGACATTAACCTTGTATCATGGCCAAATTTCATCTTATTGTATTGTTCTTTCTTAAATCTGCCCTCTCTGCCCCAAGCAAGAGCAACCGTATATTATACACTGTTTGCTTTCCAGCCTCTGATGTCAAGAAGACATTGTTGTTGCCTGATAGCATTTTAAGGTAGATTAAGTTCTTACACACTCGTATCATACATACCATCTGGACAGGGTGAACCGTTCTCAATGGGAGTCGGGGTGGGGAGGAGGGTGCTAATTCATTAATAGCCATTATCTTTTGCAAAATCCAGAACAAAGGTATAAAACCCACAAGATCCCTGGAGTTTGTTTCCCAGTATATTCTCTTCACTTACTCAAAAAACTATTATGGAGTGACTGAAAAGATACAAAGATGAACAAAGCACGGCCCCTGTCTTGGAGTTTGCAGTCCAGAAAATACCAACACTCAGAGAATTAGGAAGGGCTGTAATAGAAATATGTCCAAGGCACAATAGAAGCATAGAGAAAAGAGGGATTGGATCTTCTCAAGAAATGGAGAACTCAACATGAAAACTGAAAAGAACCACTTAATTATTAATAATACACTGCAAAATACTTATGGGGCCCAAAAACTGTATTGTGACAAAATTTTTCAAGAAAATGTAGAAACTAAGTCATAATACAATCACATGCCAGGAGGGCAGGACGAGGAGGGGAAAAATAGATCAACAGTAGTAAAAGGGAGTTTCCTGTCATCAAAGGACTTGGGGGGTGGGAACATGTGCATAGACAGAAACAAGGGGTGGCGGTGGGTGGGTATGAAGACCGTTCTATCAAGGAAACAACTAAGTGAAAAATCAACAAATAGGTAAACAAGATAGGGGAAAACAGAGAGGCTGGATTGGATCATGTGAGATTATCATGTGAGACTAAGGAATTTGGACTTGATTTGTCATGGTAGATTTTTCAGTAGGGAACAGATGTCAACTCTGGAGAGGGGTTAGACTGGATATTGTGATCTATGCTTAATTCATCAACAGAATAGAAGTGATTCCTAAAGACTAAGATTCGAGGCAGCAATGCCTCATGGAAAGATAACTCAGCCATTTAAGTACATAGAGATAAAACCACGAAAACATGATGGTAAAGAGACCTTCGGAATCAAACAGACTTCTTGTGTGACCTTTGCCAAGTGACACTGTAAACATTCTTGACAGTCTGACTTAGTCTGTTGGCACTGCTATGACAAAATACCACAGACTGGTTAATTACAAATAACATAAATTTATTTCCCACTGTTCTGTATGCTGGGATGTCCAAGATCAAGGTGCCAGCAGGTTGAGTGTCCAGTGAAGGCCTTGCTGTGCTCTCACATGGCAGAAGGTGGGAGAGCAAGAGCAGAAAGGGCTAAGCGACTTCCCTCCAGCCCTTTTATAATATAAGGCACTAACCCACTCATGAAGGCAGAGCTCTCCTGACTTAACCACTTCCCCAGCCACAGTGGTAACTCAGTTTCAACATGAATTTTGGATGGGCCACGTGTAAACCACAGCAGTGTCCACGTTCTCATCTCTATAATGGGGATAATAATAGAGTTTATGTCATAGGTAATTAAGCAAGTTAAATGAGGCAGTGCAGGTAGGACACTTTGCTGTCCAGCACATGTGAGCATCCAAGAAACATGAGCTACTTTTGTTGTAATAAGAACTGTTGCCTTTGAAACATGGAAGAAGGATGTAGAGCAGTTTACTGGAATGGTGGAAAGGAAAAGTTAATAGGATAGGATGACTGACTGAAAACGGTACGAATTCAATTTACAGATATGTTAAATGGCCAGGGACATTAGAATGAAGCACAGATCACGAAGAGGCATCGAGGGAGTCCTGGACAAACATAGACTTCAGCCTGGTGTCAGGCTTCGAGGCTCTTCTGCGAGAGTATGGAGTACCCCAGTGCTGATCAGGGAGCAGGAATTAATTGTGTGGAAATATTAGGATACTATTTTTGGTTCTGGGCATTTGATTTGTCATTGTTCAAACTTGGTACATGACTAAAGAATGCTTTGAAAGGAGGAAAAGTAAGGAAGGAATAAAATGCAAGAGCTTTGAAGTTAAAAGTATTCCCAGGTTCCCTGGCTTTATACTAAATTAGGTTGCCACATGTCATTTATGCAAAATTTCCATTTTATTCAAGTTTGCATTATGGAGGGTTTCTGAAATGAAGAGAAAAGAGAGAAAATGAATTCAAACGCTCCAACTTCTCTTCATAAATAATTTCATTTCTTTAGTTTAAGGTATTTCACAAGTGATTGTATTGAGAACAAAAGAAATAAATTTCCACTATTTTGCCAGTCACTAGTCAAACTATTCCCTTGAGTTCAGCTCTGAGAAGGTAATAATTCACTTGTCTCTTTAACAACATGTCTCTGAGCAACCACAAAAATCCAGAATTAGTGTGAGTGAATTTTCTTTAGCAAGGAAAGACCAACGATATTAAAACTTTGGCTAGGATCACTTTTCTCAAAGAAATTTTGACTTATTTAATAAATTGTAATTTACAGTTTAAATTATAGGATAAAATAGAATAAAGTGATAATAGATATTTCAGTATGTAAATGTTTGAGATAACTATACTAGAACACACAATAAAGTAGTGAACAGCTTGCAGATATACCTGATAGTTACAAATTTACATTGACCCAAGTGTGTTCTCTTGGTGACTTCAATACCATAAATAGTATTATTGTTTCTGGCATCATTTTCCAAAATGGAAAACAACTCTTAGTAATGTTCTTAACCAAATCAAACAACAACCTTCTCTCAATATATATGGCAGTTTCAAAACTCTTGAAAAAATTCAGAGTGTATTAAAATTTTGTGTGTGTGATTATCTGTAAAATGGAGTTATAATGTAGCTTGATCATTATGAATAGAATTTTGACCTACATGAATGTCTTTGGGGAGGTTACAAAGTCATGGGAGCTTCAATAAAGAAAAAATAAAAGTCTTCTTGGCAACCTGATTCTGCCATCTAAATAGCTATCATGGTACCTACCTCTTGACACTGTGACAACAAAAAACAGACTCACACATTCCCAAACCCACTCTTAATTTGGGAGCTGTTCCACCCCCACCAAGAACCAGTGGCAAAGAGAACAAGAACAGAGAATGTGCTTTGAGCTGGCTGGAAATAAAGGGCATTTGGTGTTTTATTTTTTTTTTTTAACTATTTATATTTATTTTTCTGAAATTAAGCAAAACTTCTGTGATTTATTTCCATATGCTGAGGTTAAGGGATACTAAGAAGAGCACTTAAAATACAGCTCACCTACTTAGAATCAACTCCCCCAAATCCTTGGTTAATTAGACTTATTCTTTTGACATTCTGCTTTTAAGAGAAAAAGGCAAATCAATAAGACACATTCTAATAAAAGAAAAAATTAACACACAACTTCCCTGGCCTACACATAAACAAAGATTTTCATGATTTTAATGTATTCTGAATTTTTAAAGAGTGAATGAAGATTTTTGCCAAATCCCCCTTCCTCTACCTGTATTTTTATTACTACGGGAACAAACGTCTAGAATGATAACGTCAAAATACTCTATGCCAAGGACTCTTAATCTGGGGTCTATTGCCATGAGCTCAAAGGTGGGCTGTTGAGATCTATAAATTGTATGCAAATTGTCTCTCTCTCTCTCTCTCTCTCTCTCATTTCTGAGAAGATTATCCATAGCTCTTATTATAGTCTCAGAATAAGTTTCTGTTCCAAAATAGAAATTAATACTTAAATATTAGTTCATTATATAATATTTAAATATAATACAGTGCTCCAAATTTTCAGCTATCAAGAATTAAATTTAACCCAATATATTCTTAACAAAGAGGAAAAGTGGCTCAATAGTATCTAGAATGATTTTTCACCATGGAAGTTAAATGAAATAGGGAATTCAAAGTGACATTCAATAAAGCAGAAGATTAAATGAGAAACACCAATAAATTTGAGGTTTTGTGATTTCCCATGCAAAGGTAAAGTTAAAACACATACAATTTCCCAGTTAAATGATCAGTCTACATGGATTCCTGGAGGGAATACTTGGCAACAAATCAACACTTCAGCCCCGATGTTCTTCATGCACTCAAGTGTGAAGTTGTTGGTTGCTACTGAGTTGAGTTAAAACGCATTAACTTCATATAGACACTGCATTGAGTGGAAACAAAAAAAAAAAATTTAACTGTAAACACAATTTTACTTACTGTTTCCCAAAGATTTTGCCTTTCTACAGACTATACAAGGACTAATAGGCTTTGCCTATTTTTATGCAACTGGTTATAAGCCAAGATACACATGATTAGTTCAATTTCTAACCATCGTGTCCCTTTTATGACATAACTTGGTAGGAGAAGCTAATGGATCAGTACTTGTAGTTCCATAACAAGTGAGATCTCAGCAGGTGAAGTGGGCGTAGAGTCTGAATGTCTTTTGCCCACGTGACTTTGAAATGGGAATCCTCTCTTGCAGAGGGTATACCATGTCCTACCTTGAGAAGAAACATTCAAAGGCACATACTAGAGACAATTAGATCACCTAGAACATTTCTATCCCTCAACAAAATTAGCCTTGTTTTGTTGTGAGATGGACACTCTGTGACCATCAGTTGCTTGGTGAGGCAGGACAACCATCATTTGTCCTCTGTCTCTGGTAACACGGCAACAGACCAACTTCCTCCTTTACAGAGCACCCCATATCCACAGGCTTGTTGGGAGAATGAACTATGATTCGGCATTACAACCAGAAAAACAAATCTGCTTTCTAGAGATTCCAAATTACTAGTTACTACTATTCAGTCCTAACATTTAAAGAAATAAAAGTGACTGTGTTCTAGCCAAAAGGACTAAAAGTGCTCCGTATGGAAATCTACTTGGGGAGAGAAGGGAAATCACCCAGGTATAAGGAGATTTCACAGACTTTTAGAATTTTATTTAATCCTAGCGATCCTCAAAGTGGGACTACTATTATTTCAAAACTACTATGCTTAATCCAAGCCTCAGAGAGGTGACAGAGTACTACGTGGTCAAACAGGTATTTTTATCCAAGTTGACCAAATGATTCCAAAACTGATATAGTCTCATGTTACTGACATGACTTTTTAAAAAATTTTTAAATAAATTTGGAAGTTCTCTAATGTAAATGTAGAAACCAAGACACATTCCTTTTAAAATGTTTTCATAATCTGAGGCATGTATATTTTAAACAGTGGAGCAACTAGAATAAGCACAAATGGATCACTGGAATGGAATAAGCAACAAGAAATAGGACTTTTCAGGAAGAATAATTTGCTTTTTAGGACAATTCTATGATCATTATTTTAAAATGGAGGAAAACTGAGGCTCACAAAGATTCAGTAAATTGCCCACGGCCACATCACTAGAAAATAGTAAGTACAGAAATGTAATTCAGGTTGTCAACTTGTCATCCAGGGCATCATGCTAATCGATTACATAATATTATTTAGAGCAGGCTAACCACTAGAACAAATAAATCAAAAAGTTTAAAATGAATGAAGCACAGCAGAAGTTTATGTTCTGCTCACATAACAATACTAGGAGAGAAAACACATCCTGAGAGTGGCTGTACTCCATAGTCATTCAAAGAGAAGGGCCCAGCTATCTGACATGTGGCCTGCCAGTTGTCCTGGGTGTCAGTTCCAATTCAGCTAGCTGGAGGGAAGAGGCACAGAGGAGCATGCATGGGAGGTTTTTACAGGCTGAGCCTAGAAGTGGTGCACACAGGATCTTCTCACATTCCAGTGGTTAGTCCTTAGTCAAACAGCCTCATCTAAGAGAAGTTGAGAAATACAGTTTAGACACGTGCCCAGAAAGAACGGAGGAAAGGTTTGGGTGAAGAAACTAGAGTCTCTGCCATGCTGATTTGGAAAATGAATAGCTTTTAAATGTAGGAAAGGATAGGCCCAGGAATGGTGAAAAATACTAGAAATGTTCTGGAAAAGCACTGCAACTGTATGTATTAGTTAAGAATCCAGGATGTGGAATTAGATATTAAAGCCTAAAACCACTAATTACCATGTGACTTTAGTTTTACCCTATCTGTAGCTTAGTTTTATCATTATTAAAATGGAGACAAAAGTACCTATTTCATGAGGTTTATCATAGGATCTAAGGAGGTAAAATCACAGCAGAGAAGGCTAATTGTCATGTAAGATTCATTTTTCCTTCTTCCTATTAAATACTAGAACCTCCTAAGAATGAGGTGGACATATGTTCCCCAGGAAGAGACTGTATTTTCCAAACTTCTTTGTAAACTCGGTGTGTCTATGACAACAAAATTATGCGCAATGAGCTATGGGCCTAATCCAGACCAGATCTTTAACAGAAAAAGCTGTTTACCCTCAAAGATCTGAATAGACATTTTTCAAAAGAAGACATGCAAATGGCCAACAGGCATATGAAAAAATGCTCAATATCATTAGTCATCAGAGAAATGCAAATCAAAACTACAATGTGACATCATCTCACCCCGGTTAAAATGGCTTTTATCAAAAAGGCGATAACGAATGCTGGCGAGGATGTGGAGAAGGGGGAACCTCGTACGCTGTTGCAGGGAATGTACATTCTTGCAACCACTATTGAGAACAGTATGGGGATTCCTCAAAAAACTGAAAATAGAACTACCATATGACCGAGCAATCCCACTGCAAGGTCTGTGTCCTAAAAGAAAGGAATTCAGTATACCGACAAGATATCTGCAAGCCCATGTTTATTACAGCACTATTGACAATAGCAAACATCTGCGATCAATCTAAATGTCCATCAGTGGATAAATGGGTAAATAAATTGTGGTACATATACACAACGGAATATTACATGGCCACAAAAAGAATGAAATCCTGCCGTTTGGAATGGCATGGATAGAACTGGAAAGCATTATGTTAAGTGAAATAAGCCAAGCACAGAAAGACAAATCTCACATGTTCTCATTCATATGTGGGAGCTAAAGATTGAAACAACTGACCTCATGGAGACAGAGAGTAGAATGATAGTTGCCAGAGGCTGGGAAGGGTAGAAGGGAGGAAGGGATGAAGCAGGGATGGTTAATGGGGGTAAAAATATAGTTCGGTAGAATGAACAACATTTGATAGCACAACACAGTGACTATAATCAATAATAAGTTACGGTATACTTAAAATAACTAAAATAATAGAACCGGAATGTTTCTAATGCAAAGAAATGTTAAATGCTTGAGGTGATGGATACCTCGATTACCCTGATTTGATTAATATACATCATATGCTTGCATCAAAACATCACATGTACCCTATAAATATATACAACTATTATGTATTCATAATAATTAAAATTTTTTGTTTTAAAAAAAAGAAAGCTATTTGCCCTATATTTTCTCTTTTGTCTTTTTTCCAAAGAATGTGATGTGGATGAGGTGTGATGAGCCAGTTTCAATCACACAGAGAAGGGACCCTTTGAAGGATGGTGAAGCAACACCACAGAAAGTATCTGAACTCTTAGATGACCCAGTAAAAGATTGTTGCCCTAAGTTCCTACACTGTTTGCTATTTTAGATTTTTGTGTGACAGAAAAAAATCTATCTTGTTTAAATGACAGATTAAACTAAAGCAGCCATTTCAGTCTCTGTTAAAGCACCCAAACAAATACCTACCAATCACAACCCCTAAAGTACCTGGAATGGTTCCAGGCACATAGTAGATGCTCCACAAATGATAATTACTGTCTTAGCCCCTTCGTGTTGCTATGAAAGAATACGTGAGACTGGGAAATTTATAAAGAAAAGAGGTTTATTTGGCTCACTGTTCTGCAGGGTATGCAAGAGACATGGCACCAGCATCTGCTTCTGGTGAGGAGCTCAAGCTGCTTCCACTCATAAGGAAGGGGAAGAGGAGCTGGTGTGTGCAGAGATCACACAACAAGAGAGGAAGGAAGGGGGGAAGGTGCCAGGCTCTTTTTAACAATCAGCTCCCTTGAGAACTCTCTCAGGAACTAACAGAACCAGTAGTTACTCAGTCCCTCCCTCCCAAGGAAGGCACTAATCAATTCATGAGGGATCCACCCCCTTGATCCAAACACCTCCCATTAAACCCCACCTCCAACACTGGAGATCAAATTTCAACAGGAGATACGGAGGCGGTCAAACCAACTATAGCAATTACTATCACTATTTCATAAGGATCGTGTATCTAGAGTCCATTTCTCAAGTATTAATATGTTCCAAGGAAAGAAGGAGGAATAAGTAAGAGCAGGGATTTGATTGCACAGGTCAAATAATTTTGAGGAATACTGAGTTAAAATTAAACGAGTTCCTCCACTGTGGAGTTTCTTAGCGCTAAATCTGCTAATGCCAATGATTGCTCCCAAGGAAAGAGAAAGAGTGTGCAGGGTTTTCCAAACATACTAGTCTGTGGCACTTTTTTCTCGAGAAACTCTGCAAATATAATGTTCTGTGGTCACACTTTTTGGAAAGACTTTGCTAGAGAATGAATTTTAAAAAATTCTCAGAGAACTAGGCTGAGATTATTACACGAGCACCCTATGTTTATGTGTATGGCACTTTAGTAAATAAAAGAATACTAATTCATATTTATTATAATTTAAAACTGTGCAGCCAGGCGTGGTGGCTCACGCCTGTAATCCCAGCACTCTGGGAGGCCGAGGTGGGCGGATTGTTTGAGCTCAGGAGTTCGAAACCAGCCTGAGGAAGAGCGAGACCCCGCCTCTACTAAAAAAATAGAAAGAAATGAATCAGACAACTAAAAATATATAGAAAAAAATTAGCCGGGCATGGTGGCACATGCCTGTAGTCCCAGCTACTCAGGAGGCTGAGGCAGGAGGATCGCTTCAGCCCAGGAGTTTGAGGTTGCTGTGAGCTAGGATGATGCCACGGCACTCTAGCCCGGGCAAAACAGTGAGACTCTGTCTCAAAAAAAAAAAAAAAAAAAACTGTGCTTCTACATTCCTCACAGTGTCTTCAAAACAAATACTGTGAATCACTAGCTACAATGATTTCTGGGTTAACCATGCATTTCAAAGTCAAGTATGTTATATTTCCAAGGTGACCACA